>JAQFXU010001625.1:0-27100 GCA_034693705.1 Spatulosminthurus flaviceps | reverse complement strand
AGAAGAGGTAGTATCATTGGTATTAAAGAACAGCGCTTTAATTTGTAATAACCACCTTTATAAAACAAACTGATAAAGATACCACCTAAAATGACAAATTCATAATACTGAGTCTATGTAGGCTACTTTTGATGAAAAGCAGTGTCAATAAAGTCTTTCTCTCTTTTAACGTCGAATTCTTCAAAAACTCTGTAGCGGTAATTCGTAAACTTTATAATTTGTTGGTTCAATATATTTTGGTACAAATATTTTTTAATCAGATAAATTAGCGTGAAAATGTTTTTGGTTCATCTCTTCCATGTGGAGTTGTCGATCGGTAAAATTTTCAGAAACAAAAACTTTCCATAGTAAGATGATCTTATAAAGTTGTACACAAACCGTTTGAAACCATTGTTGCTATGAATTTCTACCACTGCACTACTGCTAACAATAAGTAAGTCTAATATGTCAAAAATTATACCAGTTAGTATAGCTTCAGGGATGTGAATCGAATCGGAATCGGTACTTATGTTCACAAATTTTGGATACCCGAATTCAAAAGAATCATCATCAGTCACAAAACAGAGGTCTCATTTCAGTTCATATAAAAAGTGACAAAATTGGAATCCGTATGTATACAAAAAGTCTGCTAGATTTCGATTTATATATTTTTATTATTTTGTTGTAATTGATATTATGTTAAAATTTGATATTTGGCCAGAAGCAAGTCTTAGAATATTTTTCGGAAAATTGATAGATCTTAAAAATATGCATGATTAAAAGCCTGGCTTTTAAATATCTGAAGCCTAAATAGTTTTGCCAAAACATTGCAAGTTCGTAAAGGTATTCCTAAATTTGTTAGAATTGGAATCGGTGTAATCAAGTGTATTTACTATTTACATCATTTCCTTGTTCATATTGGAATCTGTAAAAAATACATGCCAAAAAGAACCGAAAATAAGAACTCATCCGAGAAAATGTGTAAGTTCTTAGAATCCAAATTCTTCCGAATTTCCACACCCGGTAAATCTTAGTTTTATCGGGATTCATCGCAGTCTCTTTCAGAAGGAAATTAAGCAAATGAGATCAAAAAAGGTCGAAGCAGTGAGCGGTAGATTTATGAGTTTAGCATTCGCACCCAGTGACGAACCCTCCTCGTTATCCTCCATGGGTTTTTTATAGTAAGGAGTGGACTGATTTGCATCACCTAGCTAACGTTATAAAATAGAACAACATGGTGATATTAGGGGTGGGGAGTGATAACGTTGAGTCTCCGTAGGTATACAAGTTCAGAGTTTCAAAATAAACTATCAATTAAGTAAGTGAAAACAAATCATTGTTATATAAAACCGATAAAAGTATGTATCTCTAAATCAAACCCAATAATATCGGTGGAATACTACTAATTTCCTAAATGAACAAGCTATGTAAATGGAAAACTTATCGGGCCAAAAGACGGATAGAGAACAATGGCCAGTCGTTTATTATTATTATACATTTATGTATGTCGCACTTATCATAAACGTACGTAGGTATAAGTCCAAGATCTGGAAGAACCCTACAAAAAAATTATCCTTGAATTTGAAGGTTTAAAAAGGGAAACGTGTATAGCTTATGGTCTCCGTATTTTTATTACTTGAGGAAATGAGGATTATTGCTGCATTCCAGTGTGCATTTTACTCCTGCATTTACAATCGGGCCGACAACCGTTCTATTCTTTTATTCCGCCTATACTTTTGTACTTATATAAAAAGCATTAATGTTTAAGTACATATATATACACATATATCATATGCTTTTTCGTTGTATATAGATAGTTGCTAGAGAAATAATTTCGGGGATTTAATCTTCTCACCTGGATGTGAAATTATTGCAGATACGAGGGACAGTTTAGACAGTAGACCTTGCCCAGTTTTTATATTAACATGTAAATGCACTCTAAATGGATTCAACGTATACAGGTTTACAAGTAAATAGTACAAAAAGGGCAATGTTAGGACAATATTTATATTTATTTCATCCAACCGCTAACTTAATTATTTTTAAATTTCAATCAATATTGTTGAAGGGAAAAGTTTAAAAAAATTACACATAAATAACAAAAAAAATATTCACAGACTGCCTGTTCCCAGTCCTCATCTCACTTCAAGCAACAATAGCTACGATGAAGGAAAAGAACTTCTACAAGTAGAATTTACTCACATGCGTTTGTTTGTCAAGTGAATTAATGTTGTAAGTTAATGTGTAACAGAAAGATATTATTAATTAAACGTATAAAAAATGCCAAAAATCATGTTTTTAAAAATGTATCAATTTCATAATCCCCCGGAATTGCAGTTTCAAGAGCTGAAGTATGACAATCTAATAAGGCATATCAATGATTTACTACGTTATAAATAAATGAATCTTGAACCAACAATAAGCTACGACCAAAATTCTGCATTTCTACTAAGTAAGCTTCGTCCTGTTGCTCCTGTGTGGTCTCCCACCATGACATGACCCGCACAACAAAATAAAAGCATGAAACGATTTGTCCTTTTATTTATCGTCCTGGTAGACCTACAAGTAGAATATAAGTATAACAGTCAACAGTATAAGCAGCTCTGTTAGTAATAATTCCATCCAAAATCATTCTCTAATGACGGGCGAACTTCGATCTGTAAGCAAGATTGTTTGAATCGTCGCAAAAAACAGTAGTTAATAAAAATGCAAAAAAATACTTCATATTAGACTCATTGTCTTTAAGAAAACGTTGAATATTTTGCCTGTAAAAGGCAAGGTGTCATTACCCCCATGCGCGGAATCAGATTTAGTGAAGATATATCATACAAAAAGGCTCTGCATACTTACTCTGCGATAGAAAGGAGAGTATCTGGAAGAGAGGTCCTTCCGAAAGCTATGCCCAGTTTGTACAGCGTATGGCGTATATGTATGCCTCTAAATTGTCGCACGCTCCTCTATACGTACACTTAACTTTATTTAACACGCGAACGAAGCTGCAAAACACCAGATTTGCAAGTAAACCGTAGGTATACTTAGTGTCGGTAGTCAGTATACTTCAGTGCATATGTCTACTTACAATGTACTTGTATTCCTGTCATATGTACACAAATCTTGTATATGTATAGCTACAAGAAACTCCAAGTTTGTTTAATATAAGCCAGAGACTTTAAAAAATAAAACAGCATTGCCTGTTGTATAGTGGGATGTAGTAGATTTCATATCATCATGATTTAACATCATGATAATACACTGAAGGCTGCATCAGTACCAAACAATTAGAAATAAATTCAATGTTCTTAATGAGATGTTAATTCAAAATCCATAAATTGTAATAATTTTTAAATTGCCAGAAAATAGTCCAGGTTTGATCCAGTATTGGGTCAAAAGTCAAAAAGTGGTTAAAAAGAACAAAATTCGTTAATGCTTAGCCACTACATTTATCAAACTTCATGGATCAGCCGCAACAATGCTGGTATATATACTTTTAAAAATTTAAGTTCTATTTTGTAAGCGAAATTATCTGGAGTCTTGGATATGGCCGACAACGGTATTTTACTTGCTGAAAGCTTCATTTCATGATGAAGAGGATGATGATGTAGTGGTTCGTCCTTGTGCATTCACCACGTGGCAGAAAGAGTAATAAATTGTTATTTTTTGCTTGAAAAAAATTATACTGAGTACAAACCCATCCGCATCTGCGGATGGCTTAATTGTTTGTCTTACTTACTTTTATAAAAATTGTCTTACTTACTAAAAGCTTCATGATGGTATGGTGATGATGAGGATGGTAGTGTTGTAAAGCGCAAAAAGCAACGTCCTGATTCTATTGGCTATTTTTTTTACTAAAAGTTGCAAAGAATTATTATTACTTTTTTTGCTTGAAAAAAATTGTACTGACTCCGCATCTGCGGATGGCTGTATTGCTTGCATAAAATAATATGAAAAACCTCCGCGCAAAACTTAGTATAAATTGCTCATTTATTGGTTGCTAATAAATTATCCATCACAAGATATAATGAATTTTCAATTCCCTTAGTCTAGAGTCACTAATAATCTAGTCACTAAATTTTGTGGGCTAGATCATAATCGTCTTAAGGAACTACATTGGCGTCCTGTCCAAATGAACTAAAAATACCCAGTCGTTTAGCTCCATTCTTTACTACAAGCTGACGTTCGGCCGATATGAGCCAAAAGCCCTAGAGGCAGAGTGGTAAAAGGATGCAGATCTAAAACAAATTGGCTTGGGGTAGCATTTTGTACCTTTTTTTCTAATATTAAATGATAAACAGATCATCAGGCACATTATATACATTATTACATATACATTATTCATCGTTTGCAACAATCAGCTCTAAAAGCCCTTCCAAAGCGATTTACCAGTACTGGGCACCACTGATTCTATTTTTTAATATTATATATATATATACATATAAGTACATACTTGCATATTATATAAACACATAAAATAGCACATATACACATGAAAAGTGAGAAAAACGATTTGAGAGAGAGTTGTAGTAAAAATAAGTACATATATAAAGTGCATTGCAAAATACATACATAGTACCTGATCATGTAAGCACAAGATGATATGATCAACCCTCTGGGGCTGTCCATAAAGGACGTCAGCAGTGACAGGCCAAATTTGGGACTGACTGACCCCCTCCGCCTATACCTTCAACATGGGCCAGAGCCCGAATTTCGGAGGACCCACTGACCTGACTGCTGACATCCTTTATGGACAGCCCCTCTGTATTCTACTCCGCTCTCTAAAGAATTCCGAAGGGAAGAGAAACATATATGAGATGTTTAAGGTTTACCTTTGCAACACAGGGTTTACATGTATCCTTACATATATGAGTACTTACTTCTCATATGTAAGGACGATTCTCGTTCTACACAACTGTATACAATTATACTGTGAAGCTTCTCGATGATCAGTTTGCGTCTAGGGTTTTCTAGGTGCGATACGTAATACTAAATAACTTTCAATGTATTGTTTTAGTCATACAGACAAATCTTCCTACATACAGAAAAATAAGGAAGAAACCCCTTGGGTATTATAGCTATATATACAGTACATGGTGAGTTCAGACACTGATGAATTAAAAGTATTCTCGCTTCTCTCTGTTCTATGAGATTCGGAATTCGGAGTAGCATTGATATGGATGCTGATGTTGAAGGACTAATAATGCTGTCTTTTAACTTACCTTTTATATAACGTGCTAAGTATGCACTTGAAAGTATGTATAGACTATTATGCGGAATGGACGAGTAGTCGAGTAGTGCGTAAAGTTGAAGTCTGAGTGAGTATCTGTTAATTCTGACGTTCTGAGTCTCTCATTCTGATATGTATTTTTTTTACTTTTTTTAACGCTTTCGTATACCCGAGGACTGCTTTTAAGTTAAATGTATACACAGCTATGTGTATGTGTATGTATATACATTCGAGTGGACTGTGTCTGTGTAGTGCAATTGCACTGCACGTTGGTTGTTGTCTTTTAAATATACTTGAAACGTATTGGTGTTTGGTTACCCATGCAGTGCATGCTTTTAAGGCTATATGAGTGGTAGAGTGGTAGAGTGGTTGAAGATGCATAAAATACAGGCATACAGGCTGTTGTATATACTTGTACAGCATATATAGCTAACATAATACAATGGCCACGGTTTGTTCGTTCTGCTCATATACCTTTAGTAAAAGCTCCTTTCCCTCTGTATTTTGATGTTCATTGCACCATGCGAGCGAAAAAAGAATACCTGCGCTACAATGTGGCTACTCCATCCAATCGCACATTTAAACTCACTATGCCACCTGGGCTTGAAAAGAGGAGCGTAGCACATCCTCAGATGCTGAGTTATCCGAATAATTTGATCATACCGTGCTGTTGCTGTCGTTTTCCTCGTCTTTCCATTTCGTAATCTAAAATCACTTTTGCTCACCTTTTACAATATACAGTGTATCTTCTATATATACAGTACAAGTAATCAAGAATTTGTACACTTATATTTACATTTATGAAGTGCGGTGTAATTTAAGTAAATCAGGTAACATAAAATTGTTTTGATTTTGTTGTTAAACTTTTTGTATCTTTTTGAAATAATTGTTGGAGAGGATTCAATTTTACAGTACTTACTTATGTAGCGGTGCAGTGATATACCAAAATAGTTTCATTTAGTGTTGATTTGGAGTTAACGTCGCAAGTGTGTTTCCGTGGTCTTCTTGGTTTTAATTCCATTGTGAATGAATGAAATAGATGGGAAATTTGTAATTTGTGCATTATTAGGTAGCTGAAAAGCGTTAGATGAATCAGTTGTTATGTTCTATTTTGGTGAATACATTGATGTGAGTTGCTTATTTTGGTCTGGTACCTCGCCTACAAGTTCAGTTCCTCCACACCGGAGTTTTTCGTTGCTTTAATTTCATTTGGTGGAAAGTGAGTAGTTGTAATACACCATTTTTATTTAATATTATTTATAATGAAGAGTGTTTGACGAGCTTGAGTGTGTACAAAATTTAATTTGGTGATTTACGCACCTGCAAATTGATTGTATATCCTACTCCTGATCTCTCTTTTATTGTATGTTAAGTTGGACAAAAGACAAACAAAACGCTAAGAAATGGGGTTCACAGATTTAATAACGTAGAGATGTAAGAAGCCATGGTATTATAAGGACCACAGTTGTTTGAAAATGTTTTATAAAGCGTCACGTCTGTTACTGTTGGGTCAGAGCGATGCTCTATTTGAGGAAAAAAATTAATTCAAAAGATTTAGTATCCAAATACCCATTTAACCAATGCAACAAAAATCCTCCAAAAATAAATCCTTCGGGGAAGTTGTCATGCAACAACGTAATAAATCGGCCAGAAGCAAAACTTTCATTCAAAAGAAACTCGTCTGGAAGATATTCAACCAAAAGTTTGGATCAATCTTGCTGTATTTCTGGAATTGTAAAACGAACTCTGTGAGTTTTCAGAGTATATATAGATTTACTAGAAAGCGGTGGTAGGAGCGAGAAGTACAGAAGTAGTTAATTAATTATTTTAATTGAGATCTTATTATGCTTGAACAAGTGCACACTCTAAAAGTCAAATTGTCAGAAACATATTGATTGAAGAAACAGCTATCACAACGGCAGTATAGAATCAGCTATTACGTTATTACACTTCCGTTGTCAGCGTGTATTAGCTTAACACGCAAGTGGTATAAATGATATAAATGTTTATCCGTGAATATTTTGGATTAGTTAAGATATGATAATCGGATAAAAATATTTAATGAGGGGTAAAGGACAAATTTTCTGCTGAATGAAGTTTTCGTTGGATTTATTGACGAAATAACTCGTCGCAGTTTCGGTTCGGTATAGTTTACGATAAAAGACGATTTTTTTGTTGGTACCAATTATAATCTGATTGTCTTTTATTATCATGTTGACGTTTGACTAGTTGACGTTGACAGTGGTTTTTGCGCTCCGAAAGGTGACTTGAATTCATATTATTTTTGATGTTTTATTTTGCACCATGCCCTGTAATGTCGAGTCTGACAACTCTGACAAATCCCGGAGTGCGTCTATACAGTGGAAAGAATCAATCCGGAGTTACCATTAAAGAAAATCTCTGCACATACAAAACACCACACGTACAAAATGTGTTGTTTAGTAGTGAAGTAATTCAGTGCTTTGTTGGAAATGTTAGGTATCGAGCCAACCAATTTTTGGGAAACAACGAAAAATCATTCTGCGTTGTTTCTGATTTGGTGATGAGAAATTGTAGATTCCTTAATTTCTTACTGCTCACCTACACATGTGTTTAAGTCATAAATTCCAAGGGTTCCAGAGCAAGCTCAAATATTTTGCATGGTAAAGTACTTATTGTTCCGCGTCAAGAAGTAATTACTTATAAAATCAAGATAGTGCGAATGGGGAGGTTGAACTGAATATAGTCTTCATTAATGCATTCTCTTTTTGAACTCTCTGGCGTGTGAAAGTTTCAGTGGAAGTAAGTTGCAGTGTGACACCAACCGGCATTAATTATGCTCGCAGAGTTTTTTTGGTTTTCAGTACGACTGTTTTCTCTGTCAACTACGCATCGCAGCTTTGTAATAATTATTCTTATTGTTCATTGTTTTCTGAATTTTGAAAGGCTGGAAAAGTTTATCTCCAATTTTTGCAAGAGAATCGCGAAAATCCTGAAAATTATTACCCTACCCTTAAAACAAAATTAATAATGTCTGACTGTAAACCAATGAGTGTTCCCTTTTCTAAATTTAGCTAAGTAAGACCTACAAGAATCTTCATACATGTCATACATCTTCAAAGAATTTGCAAATTAATTGCTGAACACAACCGTTTGTATTATTGTCTTATAAAATGGTGCAAACACAAATCTTTACGCCGCAGAGAATCTATGCTACAATACAAAGCTGTATTTTCTCTATTTTCAGTATAAGAACTTTAAAGTCAACTTGGATAAAAAGACCTCTCGTTGAAACACACATATTTGTCCACATGACAACACGGAGAATGAATTCGAAGAAGTGTCTAGGCGTAAAAAGTCTCAACAGCTGCTGTCATTGATAGGGTGTCATTTGAAGGGGCATGGTGTTTGCTAAATGAGACAGCGTAACCGCAGCTGATTGGAATCTTACCTATTGTGTCAGTAATGTCATAATTGGCTGTAAAAAAGTAAACTGGATTTGATTTAAAAAGCGGTAAAACCCATTTTTCAGTCAAAAGAGATGCTTTGTGGTCGTAAAATATTATTGGATAGTGTGTTAACACCCCAACCTAAAGTAAACGTGTTATCTATTTTTACTGATGGACGTTAAAACATTATTGGAAAACAGTTTCCCTTTTCACGAAACGAGAAAAGGAAAATTATTGCTGCACGTTTCAACTGAGCAAGCATTGTTGCTCGTAAATGTGATGCGTTTAAGCATTACATCTAGTAGTATTAATTAGGGTAGTATTAATAAGACATTTGCTTCAGTATTTTCTAGTGACCTGAACTTGGGTGATAGTAATAAATTTTTGATTGTAATAATGTACATATATTGAATTTTGCAACTGGGTGCACACCGGGATCGAGTTTTACACGTAAATACTGACTACTGACAATGAAAGGGAGTTGAGATCAGGTTCGGTATTGAAAAAATTTGTACTGAATTTTTTCAAAACTTTGTCTTAGCGGGCACACAGCAATAGGTTGAGTATGAGTTCAATTTTTCATTAAAGAATGGACATTTAGTGAAATAGTGTAATCCTAGGTTATTAGTTAATTATTGTGAAATGCGTCTTAAATTTTCTCACAATAGTGTGGGCAGATTCGTATTTAATCGTGCAGATTTATTAAAGTATGGAGCGGATCGGGTACAGGCCGGGTTTAATAAAAACGTTTGATTCGGTTTCGGAACGGGTTCGGATATTTATTAAATGAACAATGAATGAAACGGGTTTCGTGCGGGTTCGTATTTTACCAAATAATTGAACGGGTTTCTAGTTTAAACGGATCTCGTTTTTACACAAAATCAGGAGACCTTTAGGGGTCGAAGTAGTTTAACCTGCTGGTAGGCCGGGGGGACAAGTTTATTTACAGGTTCCCAATGGAACCGTCTCTGGACTTTATGGACTGAATATATTTGAAAAGAATGGACTTTGAAATTAAGCTATAATTTTTTCAAAATCATCAAGGTTGAACGAAGGATTAGTTTTGAGGGTTTCATTCTTTTTTCTCTTCCAGAAGCCATGGATATAGAAGTTTTGATGAAAAAAGGGCAGCGAGGTGCTGCTGCCTACATTCTAGAGTGCTGCCGAACTTCCGGACTTGAGAATTTAAACAAATTTTTAGATTATTTATTAGATCCATTCAAAAATATTGACGAATGGGAAACTATAGAATGGTTACGGTGGCTAATGGCTGGGGGGTGTACTCCTGACGAATTCTCATCATCAGGTAAGATGATCATGTTATATATCGTGGTTTCTGACTTTAAAAATGCTTAACGAGAGTGTACTCATTCTTTTTAACTGATTCAAATTTAGTAAGACGATATGACAATGCTACCACATGCGGCCTTGTATGGACAGCAAATTTCGTGGCGTACAGGTGCCGAACTTGTGGAATTTCTCCGTGCATGTCACTCTGTGCTGAGTGCTTCCAGAGAGGAAACCATAAAGGTCACGATTTTAACATGTTCAGAAGCCAGGCGGGTGGTGCATGTGACTGTGGTGACACAAATGTGATGAAGGAAGCCGGTTTTTGTTATTTGCACGGACGTCAAGCTTCCCAGCCCAACAGACCCTCTGATCAGTCCGTTTTAAGAGATCTCCTTTGTGTTGCCAATGCAATGATGCCTAGGCTCATCCTCCGACTTATTCAACATATGAGACACAACAGTGGAGATCTTGATCAGTTCCTCTACGGAATTCAGTCAGCTGATAAATTTATCACTATGCTGCATGATATGAGCTCTATGGGAGCTGCTATGAGACAAGTCATGACTATGGCTCTGACGAATCCTCAGGTAGGTATTTCTGGGAAAGAATAACCCTAGTTTCTTTATCTATATGGAGGGATATGACTACGTTTGTTGTTCTGGGGGCAACTCTCGTAAAATTTGTACCGTGTGTTTAATGTGACTGAACATTAGTCAGAGTGATTAATAATTATTGTGAAAGCAAAAATACTAAGCTAGTGTGAAAATAGTTTTCAATATGCCGATGAGAAAAAATTAACGTAATTATTATACCGAATATCAGTAAAAACTATATTTTATTTTTTGGTCAAACATCGACCAATAAATAGTTTGATGCTTAACTTGGTGTAACCAGCAGTTACATTAATGAAATTGAAGTCAAGGATTTTGTAGTTAAAGTTTTGTAAAACTATGCAAAAAAATTGACTGTTAACAGTATGTCCATTGCGAAGAATTTCAGCCTGGTAGCTATTTACTTGTAAAGATACGAAAAGATTTGCAATTGTTTCGTAACATACGTTTTCTAAAAATGAATGGCAAGCAGCGTAGCGATCCTTCTTAAGGTCGCAAAAGGTTTGAGAATAATCTCCCCTGGTTTCACTTAATCACCTTCGTGAACGTTAAATTGTATTTTATCCTTATTCAGACGTACAAACGGCTGATAGAAGTGGATGAAGGCAGCTCAACTCCTGAATACTACGAGTATATGATGGAGAGCAAGAGACATTACGAGACAGCCGTGGCATCATGTTCGAATGTGGATCCGCCAGAGGAATACAAAGGTCGGTTCTGTAATTTATTTTTTCCTGTTCCTCAGGTAATGACTTCCAGCGTTTAGTCAGCTATACACCGTTGTATTATTATATCGTACCTCTATATATATATAGGTGTGGAGGTTGTGGGAAGCAATACCCGATATAAAAGATTTTTGAGTTTTTAAAGTGAACAATGTTGCCTTGCCTTTTATAGTATTCTCAAACTTTGCGATTATAAAATTTCTTCAAAATTATCCTTTTTTTACGATTATCAATTTATGTAGGTTTTTACAAATTCCAGCAACATGTATTAAGTTGAGAACTAGATGCTTACAAGTACACATTAGGACCTGAAGGACTCAAAGATCAAAATCTAATAATCATTTGTCCTGATTAAATAACAAAGAACAAGTTAATATCTTTAATTTCTTTCTTTTTAGACATCCCATCTCTACAAAAGATTTTGGTGCACAAAAGTTTTCTGGAGGAACTTGTCTTCTGGTCTTCAAAATATGAATTTCCTCAGAAAGTGGTTTGCCTTCTATTGAATTTACTTCCAGATGCAGATTATAAGGTAATAATCAGTAGGTCCCGTAGTAGCTTAAACGCTTAAAACATTTGTATTCTAAGCCTAATCAACAAGTATTTGTGTCTTTTTCTAGGAATCGTTTACTCGTGCTTTCGTCCTCCATTATAGTCGGATATCTCAATTACTTGTAGTTTCTAAAGATCCGGACACTCTATCCAACCGAGTTGTTCACGTATCAGTTCAGTTATTTTCAAATGAGAGACTCGCCCTAAGAATGACTGAACAAATGGGACTTCTGCATGTTATGGTTATCAGTTTGAAATGCATGATGGCTAAGATTACTAAAGCAAGTTCTTTAAGCTCAAATGACCGTTTCGGTTATCGTGTTGTGGATTGCAATAACCCGGTTATGAAGAATCATTGTTATTGGCCGTTAGTTTCGGATTTAAACAATATTTTATCGCATCATCCCGTCGCTATTAAGTTTTTAGAAGATGATGGATTACTGGAAATGTGGTTTGGATTTTTATCCATGTTTCAAGGTGAGCTTTCTGTTTTTGAAATTACCTCGTTTGGTGTGCACCAAAATAACATGCATTCAGGTGGTAGAATAAATTGTATTGTTGCTTTCAGGAATGAATGTAAATATTCGTGAGATGAACCTGCATGTAGAATTTGAACCGAATTCTTACTACGCTGCTTTTTCTGCTGAACTTGAGGCAAGCGCATCCCCCATGTGGGCTTTAATCTCTCACCTGAAGGATTCTTCCACTGCTCATCTCACAAAAAATGTGCTACGTCACTGTCGATCACAACTTAATCGGTGGTTAGAATCGGCAAATTTTGAAGCCATCCAAAATGACGTTATGCAAGTCTCATTTCACTTACCTCTTCATCGCTACTTCGCTATATTTCTCTACCAAGGTGTTCGTAATCAAGGACTGTCACTTGCGGAGCTATTACCTCCACCAAATGAATTGAAATCAATTGTGCTTCATCCATTGCGAGTGCAAACAGGATTTTATGAAATTATGAGTGGTCTCTGGGTTCGAAATGGACTTCAAATCAGAGGACAATCAATGACTTATATTCAGTGCCATTTTTGCAATTCCATGGTTGATGCCGACTTGTTCCTGCTTCAAGTTGCAATGATGAATCTGCCACATGGGGAGTTCCTCAACACTGTTTTTGAAAGGTACAGTTATTTTTCTCGGTAAAAGGTTTTCATATAAAGCCTTGTATAAATTATGTGGCGTGTATTTGCTGTTGCATTAGACCAATTACAATTCAGTAATTCGTGATGAAAGGATCATATTAAATTCAAATCCATAATGTCAGTGAATACGAACCCGGGATTCTTAGGAGTAAATTTAAGCATAATTTTCGTTTATAAACGCAGGTTGATGTGCTTCAAATTTTATTAATCGTTGCAGGTTTCATGTGCTGGAGTCCCTAAGTATTTTAGACTCCGCGACAAATAATTTTCTGGAGCAAGATCAAGAGATGCTAATGATGGATAACTGTTTAATATTTTTGGCCACGTTGGCATCCGTGAGGACACTGATCGGAATGGAGGAAACTGATTTGGTACAGCTGGAAATGATAACGCTCTTATGTATGGGAGACAAGACTCACAGCCTCCTAATGGAGTTAACACCAGAACGATGTGGAAATAGTTCCCAGTCTAAAGTATTTGAGCCCATTTTGTCCAAGGTTCGTGAAACTAATTTATTTCAAACAAAAACTAGCGGCAACTGTGTATATTGTATGACAACCGAAAAACCATAAACCATCAGAGGATTCTACTCTACGATATGCAGTCGAACAGGGGGGGGGGGGTACGATAAGCGGTAGGAACTTAAAATGTATTGCTTAAGCAAGGAAAACAAATTCTAACAACTACAATGACCGTCTAAATTTCGACCTGTGTAAACAATACGTTAGTCGTGTGATCAGTTGCGTGGAATCAGTTTTTCCAAAATTGGGACCTAACCCTGTCAGGACGAGGACAAAGGCAAGAGTAACTTTTGAGACTCAAAGACGTCCACTAAAATATTTTATAGGTTTACATTAGGTTAATTTAGATTTTAAATTGCCCACCTCGCTAATTCCAAGCCAAATTAACCTAACGTAAATCTCTGAAATATTTTACGGCCCCTCTCTGAGCCACAAAAGTATCCCGACCTTTCCCCACTTGCACTCGACCTGACCACCACCACAACCCCCTCCCCCACCAAACCTTATAAAAAGAAATAATATCGAATGAGTCATTATTGTGACAAACAGTTAGTGGTGGCGTCAAAGTTATTGATTAAGTTTTTAATTCAAGTTCCGACCGCGTATCGTAGCGCCGATCGCTTATCGTATGTATACCCCCTCCCTCCGAACGCATATCGTAGAACACCCAACCATCAAACGTGTTGAGTTGTGTCCAAGTAGATGTTGGACGCTAGTTATGGATTAATAATTGGTTTCTTTTTACTTAGGTTGCTGAGTATCGAGCTCCTGTATTTGAGTCTGGTGGAAACATGGTTCAGGGAATGTACGTGCCAAAACCCCATGTTTGGGAGACGCTTTACGACCCCATTTATACACTTCTGAGGGCAGTGCATAGAAAAGATTTCCAGAACTCTTTGGACCGGTTCACAGAATAGTACGTTGCAGATTGCGTATTAAAATTTCCCTACCGTCTAGAAGATATCTGGAAGAAAGATTGTTAATGATTAATTAATTTGTAGCACCAAGCAAACTGGAAAATTTAAAGGCTCAGAAAGTCCTTGGCCCCCGTACCGAATTCCACCTATGGCAGCAGAACCGTACATTGATCCCAGGCGTATTCTTTTGTCAAGAGTGTTACAAGGTGTTCTGTTTGTTATATTCTACAAAGCTGTGCACACGGCTCAACTGCCGGATGTGCATACAACGCAGCTGTCTGATCAAGTCGTTGCGCTTGCTATCTACCTTCTTGAAATGGCTCTTAGTGTTTGCGACTCAATTGGAAGTCAGGTAGGGAAATAAGTACTCTTTGACGATTTTCAATAAAAAAAATCATTACTGTTGATGAACCTTCTGGTTAAACAATTAATTATTTGGCAGGTGATTTGCCCACATGAAGTGTCTTACGCCAGAATTGACACTGAGTTTGCGTCTTGGTACAGCACAGATTGCTTGCTGGCCAACCTACGGACCGAAGTAGATTCAGTATATGTGAAAACCAACCCTTCCGTTACCTCTGATTCGTCGGAAGGTACGATTGGTATTTTTAAAAAATGTTTTGTCTTTGTCCATGTATCAAAGGCATACTTCTCACCCTGTTTTTATTAATACCAGATGTCAGCCTCCGACAGACCTTAACAAGTAGAGGTTGGAGTATAAGCGTCAATATATTTATTTATTTTACCAGATGTCAGCGTAGATGACATGGAAGTGGAGAGTTATGATGGGGAAGTTGAAATGGATGATACTTACGAATCTGGCCTTGTTGCACTGACTGGTAACTCTGACTACCCAATTTCGGAGGCGCATCCCGGTGTCAGCACTACTTTGGCTATAATGCCAAATGCAGGTTGGAATTAATTTTTGCTTATGGTTAGTATTGGCTTCGGCATTAGTCGCACAATAATATTTTTAACTTTTAACAAAATTCTAAAGTTTAAATTTGAAAGTAGCTTAACTTGTGTGAAATCGCTTGATAGTGGGCAACCGTTACCTAAATTTTTCTGTTGCGAGGTGTGATGGGTTCTCAGAAAGGGATTCGTAAATTTTAGTTTTTTCACATTTAAGCTTTTGAAATTTTTGCTGGGAAATTCTACTTTTACAAAACATAGCTTGTGGTGGTACTCATAAATGGGTATCACTGAACTAAATTGGTGCGTTACCTATGCAATAATTATTACCAATTAGCTGAGCCATCCGTTGCCCTTTCGTTGCCTGAACGACCATCAAGACCCCCTCCTCTGTTGGCGATGGCTGTCGCTTCAACTTCTGCGAACTCTGTCTCTTTGCCAGCTTTACCAGCACCTCGTACTTCAGGTTATTCTTAATGCTTTTTCCCCTAGTTTGCTTATGTATAAGCATCCTTCACTCATCATACTTACCATGCGGCATGGTTTCCTGAAACACTAAATGATTCAGTATCTCAAATGGATTTTTGGTTAAATGTGGAAGTTGCTATATAATCTGCTTGCTCGAATCTTTCATTCAGCTACATTCTGTACTTTTTAAGCTATATTTTTCATGTTGTTGAAGTCTTTGGTAAAATATGGTAGAAGCACGAATTTAAAATGTTAGCAAGACTGCCAGGAAGTGACGATTGTATTTAATTGTAGGTCACCGAATGACTCCAGGTTAATTGAATTTGTAGTATGTATGTATTTTATTTTGTATTTTTGTCCTAGCTTCGGAGGAAGATGGTGGGGTCAGGATGGACGAAACACAGCGGCAGAGAGGACTGCAAGTAATTCTCGCTCCTTCCAAACCTGTTGTGACTGTTCAAAGAAAGGAATTAGTAGAAAGAAGTTCATCTGTAAGAAAATTTAACTTTTAGTACCTAGAGCATGAAATAATGATAATTTATACCGAAAAAGAGATCCTGAGGAAACGTAAAGGCAGTGACAGTATAAGCCTATAAACGAGTGGTTGTTTTGTGTCTTTCAAACTAGAAGAAATCATCTTAATTTGTGTAGAAACAATTTATGATAATGAAGATTATTTCTTTGGAAGAACTTCTTCGGCGGTAAAGATTATGATTGTTTCATGCTTGAAGCAGTGCGTTATTTACTGAGTTTTTTAAATCATGTTGAGACACATTTTGTGACATGTCAATTTGTGTTCTTAGATAACTAATCGTGATGCTGCAGTGCAAGTGGTGGTCAACGAGAGTATAATATCGCTGCTATTAAAACTCCATTCGAAATTATCATCTTGTCCAGATAGCTATGTTCCATTCTGGGAGACTCCAGATGCACGGAAAATTATAGAGGATTCTCTAAAAGGAGAACAAACTGGTTTAACTGTAACTATGGTTGAAAATCGAACGGCTGATAGTGAGGAACCTTCAGGAAGTTCGTCTTCCTCCGCTGCGAGTGTTAAATCACCAGCTCTAGAATTTTCGTACTCAAAACTCTACTCCTTATTACATCCGAACGCTGATGACCCCATCAATAGAATAGGAGATGGACGATTTTTTGTTGGCAAAGTTTTGGATCAAATAGCAGCTAAAGATGATGCCTGCAGAGAAACGCTTGTCGCGACCAGGGATAAGTTATGGCCGAGAAAGGTTTCTGAGGATGAACTGCAAGCAAGAGAAAAGCAAGAGAAGGAGGAGAAGCGACAGAAGGCGCGAGAGCGTCAAAAAAAGTTAATGGCGGAGTTTGCTCAAAAACAAAAGCAGTTTATGGACAAAGTGAAACAAGACGGGCAGGATGAGGCGGCGGGGGATTCTAACATGGACTTCGGAGACGAAGACGAATTTAAAGCTACTATCAAACCTATTGAGTACGATTGCGTAATTTGTAATCAGACGACCCCCAGTACTTCTGATAATCCAATGGGGCTGGTCATTCTTCTTCAAAGCACTAGTGTGTTGGGTAATCGGAGGCGCCTTACGAGTCAGTGTCACAAGCTGCCAGTAAATGATGAAGAACGACTTGAACTGACACTGGAGGACACTATGACTTTCTATAATGAGAAAAGACTTCACGAGCTTACAACTCATTTCGATGATTCGTCCTGGCTTTTGTCCATATCAGGCGGATGGGAAGGGGGTGTACGAGTGCAGTCATGTGGGCACCATATTCACATGAGCTGTTTAAAAACCTACATTAATTCTTTGAAGACTCAGCAGCGGCCAACGAATATTTCGATTGAGAGAGGAGAGTATAACTGCCCATTGTGTCGCCAGTTGGCTAACTCTTTTTTGCCTCTATCGCCTGAATTTGGTATACGACAGTCTGCTTTAGTCAAGGATCGTAAAAGCCCTCATGTTCCACTTACCCCTGAAGTAACTGTTCCTGAAATCCCTCCTTCACCTGAGGCAAATGTAGCCCTAGAAGTCATGAAACTGCTCAGAGAGTACCCTTTTCCCACTCCTACGTCTAAGGTCACAGATGCTATTACCAAGGTCATGGAAGAAATGACCAACACTACCACCCTGAAGTATCGACAGGTAATGGAAAAGTAGAAAAGTGTAAACTGCAAGCGTTCTGGCAGTTATCGAGTTTAATTTCGGTATTCTGTATTGAATGTTTTGTAATACTTTCCAGATTGGTCAGTCTAAGATACCTAAGAGCATATTGCTTTTCGTTAGTTCGATCGCAAGAACTAACCTAGAGCTAGAAATAGTCACACGCGGTGGAAATCTAGTTTCTGTTCCTACTGAACCGCAGCCTTCAACATCAGCGTCCGTTTCCGTATCTCCAACAGCTGTGTCGAAACGATCTTGTATTGGTAAGCCGCAGTATTTCTATAATGAAACTGAGTAACAACAGCAAAGCTAGAGTATTAAATAAAAAATTAAAGTTACAAGTAAAGTAATACATCGTCACCATGCGAAATTTAGTGGTTTCGCCACTACACTAACAATCAGTTTCTGAAATGAATTTTACCACATATTTCAGTTCCTCTCCTACATGTCCTGGGATATCATTACAAAATATTGTCGACTGAACCGTGTTCACCTAAAATATGGGAAAGAATATTAGGCATCCGATTTTTACCAGATTCATCCCTGATGCCGATCGATCGGGAAGTTCCGATGTTACTGCGTGATCCTTGCACCACTTTGTTGCATCTGCTTATGCAATTACCAATGCACGTCGACTTAGGTGAGACTGATTTGATTGGTTACAGGATTTTTGAATCTTACTAGACCTACCAACCATAAATATTACTCAGGTTATGACTTAACCAAATAATAATCAATCCTAACCATGTATGCACATTGTACATACATGAGAACTCAATGAAATTATGCTTGTTTATAAGTGATTTTATATTGTTCATGCTTTCTACATATCTCCTGCACTAATCTACATACTTATATATACACGTAATATGGATGCGTAGGATATGTAAAATAAATATAAATTTTTGAAGTTTCGGAAGTCTACAGAGAATGAGTAAAATATTGGGCAAAAGGAATGTTACTTCAGGGAGACTCAATTTTTTATTTAATATGTTTCAGCATATTTTACTGAGATGGTGCAGGCGATCTACAACTTAGTATACGTTCAAATCCTGTGCGGCCTTTCCTGTCGGTTTACAGAAAAAGAGAGAGAATACTGGAAAACTCGGACGTCCATGCTTTCTCGGAACACTCCTGGAGATTTTAATGAACTAAATGTTCTTTTTGGACATATTATTCGTTATCTTGAATCATCACCTTTGTATATCCCTGATTCTGACTTCGGAGATAGGGATTACGAGTCAAAATTAAAAGACAAGAGAGAAATCGGCTACACGGAAAAGGAATTAGATAGTCAAATACAATCTCTTCTCTTGCCGTACTTACGAGTGGCTGCTCTTCTGCGTCACCAAATTTACGAACAAGAGCTTCCGTTTATATCAACCAAAGCGGAGGAATTTGGTTTCCTAGCAAGATTTTTAGGATTGGGAGCAAAAGACGTAAATTTCAATGCCATTGATCCGTTTGCCAGTGAAGAGAGTCTTTTAGATATGTTTAAAGCCCATAAATTCCTTCGTTGGATCTCTCCTACTCCTTTAACTGCTATTTGGACTTGGTGTGAAGATCTAATTAGTTTTATAGTTCGTGCTCGCGTGTCCGCACTGTACCTTATAGAAACTCAGCATATACTGTGGGACAAACCTAGGCTGTTAGAACTACCTCAAGCTTATGACGTTATCTTCCAGTATTACCACCGAAGACCTTGTTCTGTGTGTGGGCAAGTTCCGAAGGACCCTAATGTCTGTTTAATATGCGGAACTTTGGTCTGCATGAGAGATCCATGTTGCAAGCAACAGAGTAGTAACATGTACGAAGCTGTCCAACATTCCGTCGACTGTGGTGCAGGAACTGCCATATATCTCAGCATAAATTTGTCAACAGTTGTTGTTCTTCGCGGTCGACGAGCTTGCCTTTGGGGATCTGTGTATTTAGACACTTACGGCGAAGAAGACCGTGATCTAAAGTAAGTCTCACCCATTGGTTTTAACTCACTGTATGATTTTATCATTTAGTTTAACTAACAAGTTTTGTTTTATCTATGTAGACGAGGGAGACCTTTATTTTTGAGTAAAGAGCGCTACGCATTGCTTCAGCAACAGTGGACCAGTCACCGGTTTGACCACACCACCCGAAAATGGATTTGGCATCGTGATACTTTGTAAGAATCTATCCCAGTTGTATCGGTACAAAAGTGTCTGATGGCCGGTTGCCCAACCGGAACGATTTACCTGGTCATTTTCACGCAATCATTATTATCGACGTATTTAAGTTTAATCATATTCTTTCTCACGGAGGTGTTTAATGCAGTAAATCTTACCCCCTTTGTGGTACCGAAAAGATTTCTGAATATGGTTTCACTTCGCATTGCTTTCGTAACTCTGTTTTTAAGTTATTTTGAATACTGGGTTTAAGTTTTGTATTAAAGCACGAATTCAGTACTACTAGGGGTGTTATCCGGTAGCTTTTGAATGCCTATGTGTTGTGGAAGCAAATCATAGAAGTAATTTAGCCGTTACATTTTTACTGTTATTACTTATGTATGTAATGAGACTCAGTACTTACGCTACCATTGTAAATCTTTGAACATTTGCGTTACACCGTCGGCATGACTGTTTGGGATTAATAATTGCCAACAAGGATGTTTTGACGCTTATCTTGTCAGAATTTTTCATTATGACCTAGCAGGTATACTACATCGTTTTGTGGCGACCTGTGTGATTCCGATTCTACTTAGCAAATTAACAGTCGAGGAGAAACTTTATTATATATAGTTCCATCCTCGTCTGTTTCAAGTTGTACATTGTTGCTACAATACCAGTTGAGACGCACTACCATTTTAATAAAAATTATATTTAATTGAAGCTCACTTAAGTGCACTTAATTACAGGGAATGGGAATTAAAACTGCGGTAGGTGTAATTTCAATGTCATGCTGCTTTAATTAATTTTTGGAAAGTGTTGAAAGTGTTTACGTTTGTCTGATCGTAAAACAGGCGTAGTCCGTATTGCCTCTCCGGCGACTTTTGTGCAGTTTTAGTTAGCAAGTCTCACCATGAATGGTTTGATGCCTTAAATAGTATTTACGAAGTTGTATGTCTGATTACGAGAGTGTTTTTAATTACAGTGATTGTAATATTTAACTATACCACATATAATCCATGCTTATATGTTACCGCTATTTGTCACGTACGTGATTGATTTGTTATTGCTTTGCTCCTAATAGAAAGTCGAAATTGTTTTCGTATGAGCTTAATTTCTTTATTTGGAATAGTTTAAAAGCTACTCATATTTTACTGATGTGTACCTCAGCATTAAAGTTGGCTAATGCATTAGTACATACAACAGTAATGATAAGTAAGCAACCAGTGAATTATAAGGCAAGAGGGTTGTACAAGTCAAATAAAATAATTCGTCGTATTTAATAATAGTAAATAAACAGCGCGTGCACTCCTTTTACTCTATAATGTAAAAAATCTTCGCCGCATTAGTACTATTGATACTAATTTTTTTGTGGAATATCGTACATGAATATCGAGGTTATGACCATATATTTTCCATTGTCGCTTAAATTATGTAATTATTTACTAACCAGCCTTTAATTTTGAATAATAGCAGTGTACCTATTAAAATAATCGTTTCCTCGTATTGCTACCTTAAGGTTAGAAGTTTAGTTAACATTTTATACACAGTACACGTGTTGCTACACTTGATAACTTGATAAGTATTATTGTATTTATTATTTAATAATGTAATGCAGTTTTCTAGTTCATTGAAATTAATAGTGTGCTTGACTATAGGAGAGCAAGCCTAACCAAGTATGTAGCGAAATCAACTTTGTAATATGCTCATTTTGAAAATTTGAAGCCCTTAGTCGCTGTCATTTTTAATATATCTCATCGTAATTTAGCAGACTAAGTGAATATTGATGCATGCTAATTAATACCTCGTAAAATCATTTTACGGTTGCCATTTGCCATTTCATTATAGCGTGTGGATGCTATTAAAGTTGTAAGTTGTAATAATAATAACTATTATTATTAATAAAAATTCAAGTACCTTTTTTGTGGAATTGAAATCACAAATCACATTTTTGTATGCTTATCAGAAATAGAGAAATATCTATTAGATGATCTATAGTTTCGAAACTCTTGAAGCACCCAGGATGCAGGCAAGTCAAGTGAAAATGTTCTGTGTGTTCGATTAAAACTGTTACATATGTATGCTTATTGATATTAATGTATATGATAATTTATTATAAACTGAACCAAAAAATGACTTTTTGCGCCAAGTAATAAATTATGTTTCAGCATATACATACGCAAACTATTTATTTGGGCAACATCGTCCTTGAAATGTATGCGTAGATATAGTTATTTTCTAAAGTTACAAAGTAAAGGAGGGGCGGCAGTGTCCTTCAATTCAACAAAACAGCGATTTCCAAAAATACAATTTTTTTATTACAATACTAAAGCCTCTAAAACTACTGGTGGTAATAATTTACCAAATAATATTCTCTAATTTGGCAACTTCAGCATTCTTCATGCGGCAAAATACTTTAATAACCTTACGACGCTACTGCTACATGCTAACTGCAACTTACTGTATGCATACAATTTTAAATAATGAAAATGAAACATAGATGACATAGAAGCAACTATGTACCTTCCAGCATTTTAGTAACTTCGAGGTTTGGGGACTACACTATTACAATCAACGATTCAACAACTTGGCGCTTTAGTAAGCTAAACACAAGAGATCAGAGATATCATATAATGGCTGTAGATGCAGTAGATATAAGTCTGTACAGTGCATTCATGCCAGATTACTCGATGAATTTGTTTTGACTTATCAGTTAGCTTACTAAAAGCTTCATAGTCTAGATGATGATGAGGATGGCAGGAGTTGGTCCTATAATATGTTCATTGTAAAGCGCAAAAAGCAACGTCCTGATTCTTTCGGATAGTTTTTTACTGAAAGTTGCAAAGATTGTTGGTAAAAAAAAGTATTTTTTTGCTTATTGAAAACAAACTTCCTGTGTACGGAGAACGTTCCCATCCGCATCTGCGGATGGCCGTCGTCTAGTATCATATCCTTGGCAATGGATGTTTGTCTGCCCACTTGTAGGCATTTAATCTAGTAACAAAATACCTAGATTCCTCATTCCTCCCATGCAGTAAAAACATGCATTGTAAACTAACTGTAATTGCCACATCGTGTCCACTCGGCCAACAGCTTTCACCAGGAATCTTGCCTTCGTGACTCAAAAACTCGACTAGTTTTTTTTACTGGAACCGTTGTACAGTAACAACTAACAACAAAAGCAATGAGTACGCTTGTAACGATGACTGCAAGCTGTCCACGAATTCAAGTGGCACGCTCTCCGATCTCTTCTGCCGACCCCTGCCTCTTTTACCCTAGTACCAAAATTGGAACGAGAACAATTTTCCAGAATAAACTAGCAAGGATGCCCAGATTTACTCCGTTCCAGTATCAACGATGATGTCGATGTGAAGGTTCCTTTGATAAAGAATTTGTCCAAGTCCGGTACTGTAACACTGGAAGTACCTGTGTCTTTTTCTACAGCCACTGATATGATGCAAGTACAACACATTTCCCGAAAATCGTTCAGGGGAACAAAGAGTGGCCGGTGTGGGGACTCATTCATGGACACGAAACAGAACTTGTGGCAGTGATCAGTGATGTACACTGCCACAAGACGTTGTTTGAGAAGGAGCAGTTAAGATGAATTCATGCTGTGATATGAGCTTACAAAATATTACTACACAGTTTCTGCAGAACATAACAATTACATTCATGCTAATCTAGACCAAATTCGGTCCTCACTCATTGTCACATCCCAACTTTTCAACTGGTACATGAAAGGTTGTTAATTCAGTTATTCAATACGTTACTACCAAAATTGGCTTATCCATGTTCTTTGGAAACTTTTCATGAGGGATGAATAAAGTCATCAGTATATTCTCACTTGTACACAAGTTGCCTACACATGCAGTTCTGCTAACCCAGCGAATTATTTAGTTCCAGGTAATAGTTACAAAATGACATAATGATAGCAATTTCAGAAGTTGTTATGGTATATGGTATTGCAGACAGACGGCTAAAATGTACAAATTATGAGTATATAATACATATGTCTGTAGAAATCTACAGAAATTAATTTTATGTCAAATGTCACACGAAAGTAATCATTATTATTGAACATTAAGGATATCATCGTACAAAGTTTTCAAATGAAATCATTAAAGAATACGTCTAATGGAAATACTTGAAAATTAAATTACAATAAACTTAGTTAATCGTCAAATCCCGCTAAATACTACAGCCATACTCATAAGAAACTGCATGAAATCGAATCTTAACCGTCTCTCTATCTTGTAAGATACGGATGAGGATGAGAATGACCGGCTCAATTCATCTGGTGGTTGAAACTTACACATCATCTTAAATGACAAACTATAAACTGTTAAGAATAAAAATAAACAACTGTATAGTGGACAGCGGAACTGTTGTGCTTTACATACGAAAGGTTTTAATACATCCCTGCAGTCCCACCCACTTGCTCTTGATAGACTTCTATGACGTCGTCGTTTTCCATTTCCAACTAAAAAATTTAACAACAAAATACCACAAATTAGATCAACGAATCGTTCACAGACGTAAATAAGTCCGAAATTGATTTTTACAACTCTTTTCTACCAGTACAACATACTCCAACACACTAACTAACTGCACCAATGTCATTACAACTCAAAAGCACAACATTACATACCTGTTTTGGAGTTTCGTCATCGTTAATGCGCCGACCATCGAAAAGGAACCGAAGTGAAGTCATAGGAACACCCTGCAAAAGTAAATAATATAACACAACATGAAGCACTTGATTATATTGTAATAAAATAATACCAATAATATCAACCTTCAAAAAATTGTACTCACCACTCGTTCACTGTAACTTTTTTTGAGTTTTCCCATCTGAGTGCTCATTTTGACTCGAAAATGGATTTCGTTGCTGTCCTGACCAACGACCTTAAGCTTGATGTACTCAGAACCTCCATCACCTCCGTCTTGTTTATTATCCTGGAATCAACAGCAAATTTTATTACTTTACTTAAATTACTATAGCTAACCCCACCTCCAAGCCTCATCTTGTGCCCTAAAATTTATCATCCTGACAGCCATCTCATCATCCTCCACTAATCACCTCCACTACATGTTATCGAAGCCCTTTAGCGCTGTCCTCATAGTAACCAACTCCAGCCCGGTCAGTCTTTCGAGGATTTCACTTTCAATTTTATTATTACTAAAAACGGATCAATACAGCAATAACTAATCATTATTCTGAATACTACGAAATTTCAACCATACACTTAATCAGGGCATTGTCATTCCAAAACAATAATCCTTTCTTCCCCACCACTCCATGAAATATCTTTACCCGCGCACACCAACCATCGACCAATACTTAACAGTAATACGGACTGGAGGAACCATTCTTTCACATGACACAAGCGGAAATTTAATCCCCACAACTTTGGCTCAGAACAAAAATCAAAACCAAATTATGAAAACTCACCTGATTATTTTCCGACATTTTCACAAGCTCCCACGCTTCCCTTTTCTAGAACTTGACCCTCAAATGCTTGCCTCTCTGACCTCCTTGAAAGAGTTTGGAAAAATTCCACGCTGCCGACTGAACAACACTGAGAGAGAAAACCAACCACTTCAGCTCATTTCATGAAAGTGCATTCTCTTAAACACAGAAGACGCATTACTATACAACAAGGAAACGATATATCCAGCATAAGACCTTACCCCTAGTCAAGACGCATGCTTGAACAGGCGGAGCATCTAAAAATAACAGCCCATCGTCACCTCCACTGATTACGCGTGACTAAAACCAGGAGGGGCTAATTTCATTGAGTCAAGCGAGAAGCCCCACCTAGAAGGCGTGGTTTTGTTAGTTTTGGGGAAGGATAAAGAAAATGCTGGTGGAGGAGGTCTTTTTAAAAACCCCCACCAAAACGTTTCACCTTTTAGCACTTGCTTTCATTTTTCCGGCCATGCATGTAAGTACTTGTTATAGGCAAAAAGATATATTCGGCATGTATGCATCCACACCCTATCCATTTGTTCAGTATGCATCAGTCTCTCACTTTGTCAAACGTGGTCGTTGACTCGCTCAAGGACTAAAATGGTGGCCTTTTGATCAAGGCTGTGTTCATTATTTATTCAATAATAACTCAAAATTTAATGTCATTAAGGCAAAATTCCGTTTTCGAGAGTTTTTACGATGGGGAAGCATTTTTCTTGAATGTATTTACGCTAACAATGTTTACTCGGCGAGGCGGTTTGCTTGTCTGTGAGCAACTCTATTTATTTGAAGCAATAATTTACTATCGGCAGTAAAATTGCCCTTTATTAGTTTTGTTATTTACTATCGCGACCTCCATTTCCCTTCGTGTTATTTTCGGGCGGGAAAGTTAGACTTTCTTACACAAACAAACGTTCACATGCCCTCGAAAATTGATTGGTCAATCGGCGATCGGTCAAAACATACGTGGAATAATTTGTTTACCATGTCCGGCGACCTTACAGTTATTATTAGAATTATGGAAGTTTCTTCCATGAATCAAATGATGTACTTGCACTGCTTCCAAACTTCACAGTGGAAACTTTTATTCATGAGGGTATAATAAATCCACTTATGAAAGGTGGCGGGAAAATCATAAAATATTTTTGTTTTCACGAATTTTTAGAATTTGTGAATTATTTTGCATTTCAGCCAACGTGACGATGCGATTTCCCGAAATCCTATCATATTTTTAAGAACGGTAAAAGTAAAGTAACAAGGGTTAGGTAAAAAATGTAGAAATCTTGTTGAGCTGTTGGAAATGTAATGTATATACCCCTGTAGGAAATTCGGGGGCAAAAGGTCGCATCAATTCATTCTATCAAAACGTATATTACGCTGCTGTGCTTGTAACATAATTATTTTAATTCAGGTGTAAGGTTTTCAAATATCCTAAACTAATTTCATTCTTCAAGGTGTCATTGAAGGTTTTCCAGCTTTGAATTTTGAATTTTTAGGGCGGCGTTAGCGGCCCTAGTAATTTACCCTTGTCCGTACATCCGTACGTCCGTACGTCCGTACGTCC
>JAQFXU010001624.1:0-27103 GCA_034693705.1 Spatulosminthurus flaviceps | reverse complement strand
ATACATGGTAGCGCATGTTAATTCCCGTTTAAGCGATTTCTGCATATGGCCCCTTTTGCACTTTAGCCGACGATATTCTTCATTTGAGAATACATACAAATTTATAGCAGCACATGAGCACAGTTCATACCATTGCATTGGCCCTATATATGTACACAGTATGTCAGTGTCAACTCCACGATTATCGTGTTCACGGGGTAAGAACGTAAGAAGTGCGGGACTGCAGTTCACTAGACGAGGTAAGAATCTTGCCTCACACATGTGATCTGAGATTAATAGCTGTAGCTGCTGCAGGAATCAGTTAGTTGCGGTTTAAATGAGTAAGTGTAGGATATTGTGAGACGATCTCTCCGCTTCCCATATCCCTTTCTGTACGTGGAATATCTTAGTGGTTACAAAATTTAGGTTGTAAACCCATTAAAAGACAGAAATTTTGTTCAAAATTGAAGTACATCGTAGCACTTGAGGAGCAACTGCTGAATCCACGTCGTAACTTAACCTTGGAAAGAATATCTTATTGCTAGAACTTTTCAACGTTGATCGTTGTTGCAGCTGCAGGTGATAAAGTCTTTATTATTTTATTTTTGTTTGTGTGGAATTGATTAGGTGAATTTCGTATGTATGGTTCGTGTGGAATGTTTGGAAAGGTTTTTGTAGTTTTATTGTCTTCGGTCACCCTGTATCGTTCAATAGTTGTAGTGTTGTAGTTGTATAGAATTTGTGTAGGAATAAGAAATAGCAACCTTCAGATAATTTCTTAAGGCTGAAAATATTATTACGGGAATGTATATATTATGCTTGTAACTGCAAGTACGTTTTGCAAGTATTAATAGCTGGGAGTATTTTTAGAACTAAGAAGTGCTTGCATTGACATTCGAAATTATGCAGGGAAGGATTTTAAATGAGACAGTTACATATATAGAAAAATCGGATATGATGGTGTTTTTGGGTGCGAATTTAATTAACTACATTACTGAGATTTCTCGATATGATATTTACTTAATTGGGAGGCATGGGCTATTGTTGCGAAATGCAAAATGCTAATGGTGCGATTGAATGATGTTGATTATTGCTAAATTATTTATGGATGTGGATGTTAGTTCGTGTATTTAATTGACTGATTGTTCGTATGCCCTTCATTTATTGCAGATACTAAAATGAAGTACATACTCATTACGGGAGGAGTAATCAGTGGGATTGGGAAGGGAGTAATTGCTTCTTCTATTGGAACCATCCTGAAATGTTGTGGCGTACATGTGACCGCGATTAAAATTGACCCGTACATAAACATTGATGCGGGAACATTTTCTCCTTATGAACATGGTGTGAATTTTTCTTAGTTGATTATAGGGTTTTTAAATGGGGAACGAATTAGCGTATTTGAAATTTTTAGTACTTCTATGGATTAATTTTTATTGCGTTTGTATAGGTGAAGTTTATGTGCTGGATGATGGGGGCGAGGTTGATCTTGATTTGGGGAATTATGAGAGGTTTTTGGATGTCACCCTTCATTCTGATAACAATATCACGACCGGGAAAATATACCAGTATGTGATTAATAAGGAAAGGAAAGGAGATTACTTAGGAAAGACTGTTCAAGGTTAACTTTTTTGAAAGATAATGTGTAAGGGATTATGATGCTTCTTTAGGGTGGGTGTCTGTATTATTATTACTTTTTTTGGGTATAGTTGTTCCTCACATTACGGACGCAATTCAAGAATGGGTTGCAAGGGAATCTAAGAAACCTGTAACGACGGACAATGTGGAACCAGAAGTATGTAAATATTATTAAAAAAATTAAATTGAAATTGTGGTTTGAAAAATCTGGAAGGAATTAATTAATGTGTAATTGCAATTGATATTGAAGGTATGCATTGTGGAGTTAGGAGGAACGATTGGGGATATTGAAGGCATGCCCTTTGTAGAAGCGTTTAGACAGTTTCAGTTCAAAGTCGGAAAAGAGAATTTCTTTGTGGTGCACGTTTCATTAATTCCTCAGGTATGTAACATACCGTTTGTTGCTTCTTCGTGAAGTTGAAGTATTGTCGGATTCCTGTAAGGGTAACCTTTATTCTTTATTTATTTCAGCCGAGATCTACTGGAGAGCAAAAAACAAAGCCCACTCAAGCAAGTGTCAGAGAACTTCGAGGGTTAGGTCTATCCCCTGATGTTGTCGTTTGTAGGTCAGAAAATCGAATAGGTCCGGATGTAATTGGGAAGATTACCAATTTTTGCCACGTTGCTCCTCATCAGGTACTATACTATGTGTGAATTTTTTTAAAATTGTTTAAATCTCTCAGTCGGTTCATTATATTTTATTGCATGTTTGCTCAAAAATTGGCAGGTAATCTCGATCCATGATTGTACATCCATCTATCGCGTACCACTTCTGCTAGAAGAACAAGGGTTCTTGAAAGTTATCAGAGAACGAACCAACTTAGATGTTCCCCATGAAGCTCCTCCTCAGTTTATGACAAAGTGGAAGTCACTGGCAGAAAGGTGCAGGCTTAAAATAAAATATTGTTGCTTCCAATTTTGATACAGTAGCAGTGTTATGTTGCCCCATCTGGTTAAGTAATTGGGGTGATGTGATTACGTAGTTGCTTGCTGTTCTCCTGATTGAACTCTGTTTGTTCTAATGCTATTGTTATTTCACAGACATGAGAGCCTTTCGATTTCGTGCACTATCGCGCTTGTTGGGAAGTACACAAGATTTGAAGATTCATACGCGTCTGTCACAAAAGCTCTTCGGCACGCCGCTCTGGAAACTAATAGAAAATTAATTCTCAAAGTAACTAAGCTGTTGTGTGCAGTCAAATTTTCCATTCTCGTTTCTATTTTTAAATTTTCTGATCGATGTACTGTTATAGAAATAGATAGCTTATTCAGTTGACAGTTGGTAGCCATTTCGTTACTTTATTTCACTGTGGCTAAAGAGATACAAAATATGAAAATCGAGGTAGCTCTGGAAATAGGGATAACGTAAGAAATTAAAATGCCTACCTTGGTTCTCGAGATGACCCCGAAACGAATACTGAGATCCGAAGATTTAAGTGTTTACTTCGATGGTCATGGTCATCGGACAGGGCCAGGTTTTTGTCATAATCAAGATAGAGTCGATTTTCGGTCATGATCAAGTGCTAAATTGAAGTTTTGGTTAATTTTCAGTGGATTTAAAACGTAATTTTTGGATAAATTAACATAACTTGTAAGGCTAAACGTAGGTGATATTGATGTCAATTAAGGTGCGTCACCCGAATTCAGTTGTAAGTAAGGGAAAGCCCTGGTGAAGGTCATGTTTAGGTAAACTTGGTATAATTATCCTATGACGTAAACCCATGTTCAGATGTGGTTCTGCTAAATAAAAGCAAACAGGTGTCAAAGGACGCGTCGACAAAATTGTGTCAGCGTTTTATGAAGAGACCACGCTATTGTAATTACGGATCGGGTTTGTTAGGGCTCTTTTATCACTCACAAGGATTGATCAAATGTAATGTAATTTCAAATTTAATGAAATTTTTTCCAGTACATTGATGCTGAGGATCTGGAGAAATTCCGCCAAAATGAGGAACCTGTGAAGTATCACGACGCATGGAAAGAATTATGTGGAGCAGAGTAAGTGTGGTACACAGTTAAACAGCAGCAACTAATTTTAAGCTCAAAATTAATCAGTTGTTGATTTCATAAATTTTATCTCGATAGTGGGGTCATAGTCCCAGGAGGATTTGGAAAGCGTGGTGTCGAAGGGAAAATTCTTGCCGCCAATTGGTGCAGAACTAACCAGAAGCCGTATTTAGGTGTATGCCTTGGTTTGCAAGTCGCTGTTATGGAATTTGCTAGGTAAAAGCGTGGCCGATTAAATTAATTTATTATTTAAAATGACTGCAGTTCAATTCAGGAAAAAATTAAAAGGAAATATCAATTTTGTAGGAATGTTCTGGATATTAAGAATGCAACATCAACGGAGTTTGATCCTGAAAATGTGAAACCTTTAGTAATAGATATGCCTGAGCACAATACTGGAACCATGGGTGGCACAATGCGACTAGGCAGACGTGTGACTACCTTCCAGCCTGGGAAATCTTCTGTTTTAAGTAAATCTAGTTGAATTTTTTTTATATCTAGTTAATTCTGTTAAAAATAGTTTAAAAGTTAAATTTTTAATTTCAAGTTTTAACGGTTGTGGTGTTTTACAGAGGAGTTATATGGTGGTGATGATGAAATAGAAGAACGGCATCGCCACCGTTACGAAGTCAATCCTGAATTTGTTCCAGAACTAGAAGCTGCTGGGCTTAAATTCGTTGGTAATAATTGGAATGAGTAGTAATTGATCTTATCCTTCCTTCCCTTTTTAACGTTCTTATTTTTTTTATCATTAAAAGGGAAAGATGAAACAGGACAACGAATGGAAGCTATGGAATTGGATGGCCATCCGTACTACGTGGGTGTCCAATTTCATCCTGAATATTTAAGTCGACCTTTGAGACCATCGCCACCCTACATGGGACTTCTACTTGCAGCTTCTGGACAGTTGGAAGGCTATTTAGCGAGTGATAAAAAATTAAAGCCACGGAAGCTATCCTATAACGAGAACTAGTGACACTTCAGCCAACCTTTAAGGATTGTCTGCTCTAATTTGTGAAGTTTTTCATTCCAAAGTTTTTTTCGCATTTACATTTAATGTGTAATGTAAATTGACATTTCCATCTCCACTTTAATTTATCCTATTTTACTTTTGCTAGATGTAGCAATACGACTTACTTCAAAATATGCATAATCAATAATTAAAGTCCATCTAAATTACATTAATTAATAAACGAAATTCGATTTTTAATCCCAAGTCGCAGCTATACCCAAGCACCATATCTTGTCATGAAGTCAAATCTCTCGTTAATAAATACAACGCATGCATAATTGTTATTCTTGGGGTAAAGTGGGAATTCGTTAGGTGTGGCAGTCATGTATGTACATAATTATGTAAGTACTTATGTATATATACATACTAGGTAAGTACTTCAATCCGAAGACAAAATGTGAAATATTAACGTTTGTTTATTGCATGTATTAACAACCAGAATTAAGTGTTGTAACTGTCAGTTAGTTTTATACTAGAGGAGAATCTATTTCACAAACAAAATGGTATTAATAGTTGGACGGACTGACCACTAGCGTTTAAAGAAAATTTAATCGAGTTAGCCAGCTCAGCTTTCAGGTTTCTAATTTTTAATGGCGAAACGAGATCACTACCCCCTTCCATGGCGATAACCACTATATGTGTAACTATACAGACATATCAGCATTCCGTTACCATACTTACTTAATTTCAATTTTTGCAGCGGAAAAATGTGTGAAAAAAGTTTAACAAAAAGTTCAAAAAATGATTATTATTGTTGGAGTATTAACGCTTTGAATGTTGTTTGTCTTTCAAAATGTGTGCCAAAGCAAAGTATCCTTTCAGATAGTTATATTTGTTAGATATGTAGTAGGTAAATACTGGGAAATTAGTTAAATATGTCATACATGCACATACACGTGGCGGTCAAATCCGAGAAACTTCTTTCATTTGAAGAACCACCGAAAACATTTAGCGACTTGTATGATAGAAAGACTTTAGAAGACAAAATATACGACACAAAAACAATCTGGGGTTCAGAATTAGTCAAGTTTGCCGTTAACCAAACAAATGATGCGCTCGACTTGGAAGAAATTCTCGCAGATACCAATTTTCTATTGATATGCCCCAAAGAAAATGAAAACGAACCTTTTGAGAATGTGGTCGTAAATGAGGACGGCAATATAATTTTTTATTGTCTCCGCACGAAACATTGGACAGGTTGTTGTTGTCGAGCATGCGGATGTTCTCCTACAAGGTTTGGATATCGACTTCTAAATTCTAGTTATAGGGAAATACTGACAACTTCTGGTGAACAATGTTGCTACTCCTCTGGGGTAAGTAAAATTTGTACAAAAATCTAGTGGAATCCACGAAAAGGGCTTCGGCTTGTACAAAATGTATGTCACGTGAGCAATTAATTATATAAAAATGCCCTGTGTTTTCTGTATAGTCAATGAAAGTTGCCTGCGGGATTAACTATCTTGGATCCATTAAGCAGCGGTTTGTTACAAATTCAAGGAGATGTGAATACACCATCAGCAATCCCGACGGTTCTGTCTGTCTGAAGTTGCTGAAAAGGGACAAAAAAGGCTATTACGACATTCACAATAGTGAAGATATCAAAGTCGGCGAAGTCCGAAAAAAGCTACCGTATTGCCCAATTGAAGATATAGATATTTTGTATGGACTCTCCTTTGTTAAAGATATACCAATTCATGAAAAGCATCTTTTACTGGGATGTTCCTATTTACTGGTGAGTTATTTTTACAAAATGGGTACAACAAAAATCACCTTATTATTTTTCGGGAGAACTTTCACCCTCATAATGTTCATTTACATTGATTACACATTAATCTAATGTATAATATACATTTTTAAAAATATTTCAGTATTATCAAAAATATGGAGCCTGGACTAATAAACGGAGATGCGGGTGCTCGATACTCATCAAAGTTTTCATTATTCTTATTCTACTGGGCATAGGTGCCGGAGTTGTTCTAGTGTACGCACCATTTTAATGTACACAATCGGAAGAATCTCGAAAACTGTGAATAAGAGAGGCATTTAATTCATTTCACTCACAACTTTTCCGTGTTTGCCCACATAAACCATTGTACCATTCCCAATTTTGTAATTATTCATTCAACACAATTTTGTTTTTATCAAATTAACGTTAAAGTAAGCTAAACTCCAGGAAGTTTTTCCGCATTAGGCAATATCGGCTTCCCTATACTGTGTAAGTACTTCGTAATGTTAAAGCATTCGTTTGCAGTAACGCTATACATTATCTATAGTAAATCCCGAGGCCATTTTGCATTCGCCTATAAGAACTTCTTGCTCGTACCCATACTTGAATGTATATAGTGCGCCAGTTGTGGTTTATTGGCATGCAATTATTATTATGTTGTTCACTAATTATTACACCATCAAGCAAATAGTTTGAGTTTTTGCTGCCCAAAAAATACACACTTTGATTACAGCCATGTTTCCCATGAACTTCGTCTAGGATAAAGTTTAAGCTACACTCATGTGGAGAGGTAATATATTACTGTTTGTTAGTATATTGTTTGAAACTATAGGTTGTCAGTGTTTATCAACATGTCCCATCAACATGCTCACATAATTAATGTGTACATTTTACATCACCATCAACGTATCTATTTACTTGTCTGAAGCATCTGCCTTGAATCAAAGCCTCACAAGATATTTGCTCAGTAGGTGGTATCAAGTTTTAAAGCCTGATACTTGTAAAAGTTCTAAGCTACAAAAATAATTATTACAGCAGCAAGTGAAATATACTCCTAAACGAATGATGAGTTTAAATTTAACTATGTATCCCGTAGAGACTAATGGAGATATATCCTTATATCATCTTTAATGAGGAGGAAGGTGTGATAGAAACTCTTAAATCATTTTGTAAATTCTCAAGGTTACTTTTTACACCGTGAAAAAATTTATGCATGTATGACCTTTAAAGTACAAGCGTTTTGTTAAAGGCTATTTACACGGCCAGGCCAGGTCATTCTTATTCCAGCTTCTGTTTCAACAGGCAAGGAAGCGGACAGTAGCTCTTTTGTTTATTCTGTATGGACTGAACACATTACATTCGTACAGGTTTTCTAATAGAGAATATATTACCTCAGCTTCCTAAATACTGTGGTTGCTAATTAATTAATTCGTTTTTTCCTTCATTAGAATACAAAGGAATGCAGTCATATGTTATGAGGTCAGAGATTTCGCAAGAGGTGCCATATTTCATCCAGAAATTTAAACTAAGAAAATTGTTTCACGTGCAAAATAATGGACCGTGTCAATATGTTTGTTTTACATGCCCACACCTGAGAATATATTAGTTTGGCCCAAAAATCATTCAGAGATTTAAAATATATACTTCCTTATTATTTCCCATATGAATATGTGTGGTTTCAGGCTAAAATGACCAAAATGAAAGGTGGTGTGGGTGTTTAATTGTGGATGTAATAAAATACCCCATTGTGATATGGTTGAGAAGGCTTATCGTATGAAACAGTGAATATGACCCACCCTGACAATCAGGACGAACGTTCAAGGACGCACTAATATTATTACGCATTGCCAAAAAATTTCATATTACAAATTGTCGAAAAATGTAAGGCTAGTCAAAATTGAACATGATAGCATCTGAACTTGTAGCCTTGTTGAGTCAACATTCCGTGGCTAATAAAATGTTGTCTCATTGTCAGTTTTGACTACTTCAAATTTTCACTTCGCCCTGCATCGCCGTCTTTAAATCCCACGCTCCGGCACGGCAGTAAAAAATAAGCCTCAGAACAGAACTGAATAATTATTAGGAAAAAATATGATTTTAAAAATTATCTGTAAACTTTATAACATTAAAAAGCTATACTGCTTAACAGTCGGAATAACTCTAAAGATTGTAAACACATTATTTATTTTATCAACACTTACTACCTTTGTAAGTGTATATTTATTACTATAAGTTATTCTCAAGATTCACTTTTTATGACGCAACATACGATGAAAACAATTTTTATACATTTGTATATATATTCATATGTATTCACATATCAGATACAAGTTCAGATGAAGGATATTTATGGGGACAAGAAAAACCTGACTAAAAATATTACTAGTATTTCTTTGATTGTAACATTGGACACATTCAACATAGATTTGCTATTGCTTTTAAGCAGAAAAATAATAATTTATTACGTTCCTGTGGAAAATACAACTACCCATGCTGTTACCAGTACTGAAACAAAACTGAATGAGGTTACGCGATCACTTGGGTTTGATTTGTTTGGAGATGCATTTGCATCAGTACTTGCGGTATCGTCCGGAACAACAATGCCATTATTTTCACCAACCAGGTAGGCCGATCCGTTTTGACCAACTACAAAAACAGTTCCATTTTGCATCTCCATGTCTTCCATTCCTAAAACATAAATTACCTCTCATCAAATTTAATGTATGTTTAGAAAAACAACTGACGCTTCAGAAAATTTACCCGAGGGGATATTCCAAAAGGGGCTATAATTTTCGTAACGTTATGGGAAAAACAAAATTACAGCCGCTTTTGGAATTTACCCGACGATATATAGTTGACATAAAAATAAGGCAATTAAATTTTCATACCAATTTCCAAATCACTGGAAATGCCATCGGGAACTAATGTATCGTTCTCTAGGTGGAAATGTAAATAGTAATTAATGGAATCTTCGACGGAGTTGCCCATGTCCATATCCGTTCCATTTGATGCCGTTAGATTCCGTACGTCATTATTGCATCTATTCTTGAGGGTATTTTTGTCCAGGGCAGTTTCCCTGATGACGGTCTCATTCGTAGGCTAAATAATAAAATCATTACTATTTTATACTTCCCCTGGCATTCCATGGGATTTGAATGACAAATTATTATGTTTACCTCGGAAAGGTCCCTTGCCCTCCAAATAGCTTGGACTTGGAGATCCTTGAAGTCAGGGCTGAGGCATCCATCCTTTTTGGCTGGGTGATCCACATCAGAGGAATTACCTGAACTCACAATATACGGAGCTTTTAAGGTCAAAGTGACGTTTAAGTTGCTGAGGGGTGGATCGTAGCTTTTGGTCACTAAGTAGACCACGTAATTAGTTCGATTTTCTTTGATGACCCCCAGCACTGTACAGTTGTGGCCATTTGTGCAACCCAGAGTATCACCAAAGCATTGGGCAGTATTTTTCAAACACATTTCGTACAATGCGTCTTCCTTCTGCTCCTTTGGACTTTTTGTTGGCTGTAAAATATAATGGATATTAACGTGGCTATACCATAACACTTAGAGTTAATTTTGAGAAGACACATATACATCGCCACAAAATTATGACTTCTTCAAATGCATAGTTTTATTAAAAGAAAAAAAGGAAGTACACAAACTAATTAGATGCTACCTGTGGCGGGTCTACAGAGGGGCACAAGTCACCCAGACATCTGCCAGTCCTGTTCCTAGAGACAGCATCGGGCTTAGGGGTTGATTCTGCGTGTCATACAAGAAATTAAAAATGTAGTTGTGTCTTATCGAAATTATTATATTAGTATTGAATCGTACGGTTTTTTGTAATTTTTTCATATTCTATAATTTGTGATTCATATATGTATCTCTTTCCAGTATGGTTTGGTTAAAAACAAGGAGGCAATATTCACAAGAATATTTTAACGATGAACAATTTAGTAACCTTTTAATTATAGGAGACCACACGGAACTGAGAAATGCATTGGTAGTTGTTGTGCATTTTTCAAATGAGCATTTGCTATAACCCTGGCTAACGCAGATAAAATGGAGTCATTTCAAGTTAATTATAATTTCTAATTATCGACATGCTCAAGGATTGATGGCTAAAAGACTTTCCTTCTCAGAATGCTAAATAACCATTCATTATTACAATATCTACAATAGCTACAGTATAGAAATTCTACATTTGGCTCTCGTGTCTGCACTAATTTTCGTCCTCACTCCTAAACAATTAGATACATATTTAGGATTTGCCAATTAGAGGCCAAGCGAAATTTTAACAAAGTTTCATTTAGGTCAGTAAAATTATTATGATTTGCCTGTCTATGGCTCCTTCCAACTTTCCCAGATTAGCATTCTCCCCTTGTATATCGTCTATATATCCAGGTAAATAGCAATAAACTGATGACGTCCATACTCTGTCATCTTTCGACCTTATTTAAAAAGCAATGGAATTGATCAATGGCTCCGCCGCACATAAACATTTTTATAAGAAAGCTCTCAAGGGTAAACGTTTTTTCTGAGTGTGAATGAAAAATCATTTGATCCCCTTTCCTCAAGATTCTAATAATTATTCTTGTTTCCAACTAACTTCTCTTTTTATGAATCATCACTGGAATATAATAACTTTCCATGACCGAGAAGTCGTAAAAACTACAATCTTGCCTTATACACTCACATCAGTAAAACATCTCCTCTCTTCAGTCTCTTACATCGTACAGGGTTTAGAAAATAATTTTGTTTCTGTGTGAACTGAACAGAGTCACAAATTGCAATAAAAAAATATTAGCCATTAGAATCAAACATTGCATTGAGAGACAGTCGTAACTTACGACTACACATTCGTAAAAACTATTATGTACAAGAATGTCGTGAAAAAAATCCCATTTTATGTTTTAAGTACAAACGTGTGAAAGAGAGGAAAAAATTGTAAATTCCAGTAAGGCTATAGATGCGTAGATAATTTGCTAAATCAAAGTATATTCCATGCTAATCATTCTATAGGTAATGTCACCATCAGAGATTTATGACAAAATATTCTCACTCATCAATTAACACGAAGGGTATAAAATGAAAGCATCCACGTTTTCCTTCCAAGCCCCTCTCTTTCCTATCTCATAGTAGTACTCCCTATAGGCATCTGCAAATTGTAAGATTCTAATTCACGCTTTGACTCACCTTGAACATCGATGTGTGTTAATCCTTGTGAGACTAGTGTGTTGTTATTCATAATGAAGAATTTCAAAGCCAGGGTTTGAGAAGGTGGAATCGTGTTATTATTCTTGAGTTGATCAGCTAAGCAATCGTTTTTCAGTTGAACCTTGTCGATAATAGTTGTTGCCAACTGAGTCTCATTTCCAGGCTAAATATACACAATTAGTACATCTTTTAGTTTACATTCGCTGAGAATTAGCCATTTAAAAAAAACTTAGTAGAGTTAGTATATCCAGGAACAACAAACAGTTCAAAACAAGAAGCTCCCTTCAGCCTTGATAACATTATTGCAGATTCATTTGTCATTTAAATTTAATTGCTTGTAACAAGTTACATCTACTTGGATATCACTGAACAATATCTCAATTCTCACGCTTGGCAAATATTTCAATCATAACAATCAGACAGGTAAGAAGAAAATAACAAAAGATACTTAAATGTATACATGACATTTAAAAATTGGAGAGTTTATCAAGGGATCTCTAAGAATCACCACAGCTTCTGGGAGCCTATTGTCTGAATAAAAATGCTATTGGATTAATAGAGTACACATATAGCAGCTTAAAAATAGTCATAAACATAAATTCAGTACGCAATTATGTGGGCTGTCTATAAATACTAATCAAAAATCGTGCTCATACGTTTTCTGCAACAAAAGTTTCATTTTGCAGAAGAAAAAAAACAAATCTCATTCGGAAGCAAAATTGCATTTATGCAAACCATACATCTTCTTTTTATAATGTACGTGGGTACCAAAAAAACTACAACTCTCAAAAAAATCAAGAGCAAAAAAAGGCTCGCTCTAAGAATTTTAAGCTCGTTCAATTTTTATGCTCTACAAAAAAAGTTGACAATAATCAGTCAGTAGCATTTGTCAAAATTTCGGTTCAAGTTCCATACAGTGATTATAGCATATAGGAAAATAGCAGGAATTGCTTTCTCTTGAGCAATTTTTCTTGTTATTTTGTTCTGTTATTTTAAATTAGAATAGTAATGGCAAATAAACTTTGTATACTGGAATTCAGCAAAAAAATGTGTGCTTCATTAGAAGCATTAAAACAAAACAAGTACGATGCATGCATTAAAAAAAGGAGATACCATACAGATATTGATTTAAGAAGCAAAAAATGCTCAAGGAATTTAAAAGAAAATTGAAAATGTAAAGGAAATTGAGTATTGCTGCTTCCTCCTCTTTGCACTGCTGATAAACAGTAGCTTTTAGACTCATTGACAATTCATAGGAAGACTCCCTACTGACAGTTGTGTGTAGAAGTTGGGACAGCTCACATGATTACATACTTGATCGTGTACCTCGTAGTTGGTTTTATTTTTCCAAGACAGGCGGATTTTGAAGCTTTTAAAGCGTGGTCGCGTGCAGGTGAACACGCTTCCATTACCCTAGAAAATAAATCAAGTCAATACACATGTGCTTGTTTGTGTATTGTATTCCATTTAAACGTGTTATTCTTCATTCTCATGCATATACATAAATACAGTATATTTATGTATATACGCTTTGAGTATTTATATAAGTACATACTAATGATGACGTTAATTTAGGTATTATATTCTCATTTCCATGCAAACCTTTGAGACTCTCGATAATTCCACGGTTAAGTTAACTCCATCATAAGGCGGATCATATACGCGGGTGAGAACGGTCACATTAATGTTGGTGTCATTTTCGGAAATGGCTCCCACAAACGTACATGAGCGTAATTTTAAGCAGTTGGACTTATCCCCATAGCATGTGATCCCTTGCTTCTTATTACATGCATCGTAGAGGATTTGTCCATCGTCCCTCTTCACACTCGTTTCATTTTGCGTTTCGGGTGAACTTGAGATTGTAGTTGAGATGGTTGAGATGGTTGAACTGGGAGTTGTTGGCTGATTCATAAATATTATACAATTTTTCATGATGCATCATCCCCCACATGGAAATCTATTTAACTTCGTTACACATTCATTCGATACGTACAACGATGTATGCACACGTTGGATAATTATTACTCAGCCGATGAGTTACTAACCAGAAATGTGCGTGAAATCCTACAAAGCCTAATTGGGATTTTATATGCAAGTTCTTTTTACACAACTTGATTCATGGTTATTATAAACGGAGCGGGGCATTACAAGGTTTGGGTCCTTCGCATTAACAAGCATGTTCATGTTGAAAATTGCGTGTGTACATAAAGTATCAGAAGATAAATATCATATAAAAATGCGTATTCATTACCTCATTAGGCTGAGACGTTGTCGTGTTTTGTCCTTCTTCCGCGCCTACTACTACTGCCACAATCATCAATCCCACTAAAATACCAGGGAGATGAAGACGAGTAAAAAATCGCCCATGCATTTTCATTCTGGCTGAATATATCGTCACGATCTTTTTTTTTCAATCAAGTCACGAATCACTTTGTATTGGTGCACAATGTGGTCGTATTATTATTTTTATTATTTTGAGCTTTTCATAAAGCCAACATATTTTTTTCTCTCCTTATTCTTCTTTCAAAAAAACACCCGCACAATCTTCACGTAGAATTCACACCTTTTGGGAAGTATATAGAATAGGACAAGATCAGACAAAGTTTATATTTTCCTTAATTTTCAATTAGCTTCACACGATTCTATATATTTGCACGCCTGTCAAAACAAACGGAAACTTTTGTTATGAGGCTGTTAATGAAGCCATTGACAGAGTAACTTGGACATTATTAAAGCGATAAATATTAAAGCAAAAACAAAACACCCTTTAGTTCAAGATCACAATATGTATAAATATTGTATAAAGGTGAAAAGAAGGAGACGAGAAAAAGCAGGAAAAAATCTACACAGGAATAAGAAATACATAAAAGTCCAGACTCACTTTCAATTTTTATCGGTATACTTTTCCGTATACTGACTTGAGTGCAATAATAATGAAGAAGCTTCACACAAAAAATACAGGTTTTGTTTACTAGAGCAGGTGATTCAAAGGCAATTCTCAATAGGAAAGAGCAGGTCGTCTCTGTCAAGACGCACACGCCAACAACTATTCCAGTAGCAATAAAAGCTGACTCGTTAGGATACGGAAAGTCAAATAAATTGTTAAAAAACGAGTTAACTCTCGTAATTTCTTACGTCAGTCTTTGTCCCTGCAGTAAGAAGCTCTAGTTGAGAACTGATTGAGAATTTCCTCTTATTTTCTTAGTGGACCAGGAGAAGGTGGGCAAAAAGCGGAAAGAGTGAGAAGAACACAAGGGTGTTTTTAAATGTTGTCATTACTAATTATATCAGACGGGAGCGATTGCTAAAAAAAAAATTAGAGACACGGCCGGACGCTACAATGTTACACAAGCACATACACACAAGCACACACTACTCTGAGACGGTCACAACACATATAGGCACCATATCCTCTTTTACCGGATAGACTTTCAGACACACCTTGGGAACCAAAAGACTACAACGGTCATAATAACTAATAACCTTTGCTATTTATGGCCAAAGAGCTTTTGAGATGAGCGTAAGATGAAATCAAACATCTTTTCGTGCTAGGATTAGATATGTATGCCTATATTTTGTGAAACTATAGATATTATCTTGTAGATGTCTATTTACTAAGTGTGATACCTTTGTTGGCTGTAAATTTGGTAAATGGCACTTTACAAGACACAAGTCCGGACAGTATAAGGCCCAGCATGGAATGGACGTGTTCCCCCGCTGGATTACATGCACCAAAGGATAGTACACTATTGCTTGCACCAAGATTGCAAATAAGATATGAACGTCCAGGCTTGGTTAAATAATTTCAAATGGTATGGTATAGGACAGAAAAACTCAGGTGTAATCCTAAACAACAAGTACATGCAATCGACAGATTCACTTTTTACTTGCTCTCCCAGAGATCGTCAGCAAAATACATACTTATACATGGTAAACAAGCGCACTTGTATGGAGGGTGTCTATATATATATGCATAGTGCATATAGCCCAGTCTGTATAAAGCATTTTCTGTGTACATAAGATTGGGAGAGAGAAAATACAATATAGAAACCAAAGCACGCACATTAAGTACACAGATAGGATCTTCCATCATAACTATACTTAAATAAGAGAATTGAAACGTAACTCCCTGCTAAAAGTAATAGTAGTTAGTATAAGTAATGGTTTGTTTTTGCAAGGGGAAATCTTATTCTTTAGACTCTATTTAATGTCATTACCTGACAAGTACCACATTGTGTACGTATAACTACTCCTCCTGAGGAGAGGTAATAGGAAAAATCCTTAACTTACAAGCACTACTAAACCTCATACATACAATTTGCAATGAGCCAGCAAAGCCCTTTTGTTCAGTTTTAACTTATACTTTTCCTATATAACTTCACTTTCAACATAATGGTAATGCTATATTGCCAGTGGACAAGAAATATCAAATAAGATTCTATAGTGAAAAAACCAATGAATAATGTATGAGAGGGGGAAAATGAAAAGCTTGTGCAAATTACAAGGCAAATTTATCTTTTGAACAAACAATTTCAATTGTCCAACTGAATATATAGATATATTTACGGAGGAGGTGAGAAAAGTGAAGTAATCGCACGTCAAGTACTTACATACATAGGTGTGATATTGCAAAAAGAAAATATCATACAAGTACTAAAAAATTCTCACCGATTCACCTCATGGTCTGGGTCATCCAGGAAAATTTCCTAGTCTTATTAGGAGAGTTTCAACTGAAGGCTCACATCAATGTATTTTTCCGTAACTGGATAAATCTGCACTTGATTAACGGATTTCTAAAAATATACTTGTATGCTTTGGACTCAAGGAAATTTGGCTTTTGTCCGGGTCCATTGTCTAGGTAGGAATATGAGTGGGAAAGGAAGGATAGGGAAAATATTGGGGTTTCCTTCATCTAAATTGTAGTCCTAATTGATTGAATTCGATTCAAGGTGTACTTATCCTTAACACAGTTTAGTACTCGTCCGCCCAATGTGCTAATTTCTTTTTACTCGGCGTATTCTACATAGAAATATAATAGGATATGATTGTAGGGGCTGAGACCAATTATTGAGCTGAATAAATTGTTATATTATTATTATTACTATTATATAAAATAGGAATTACCGGACTACACATATATGCTTAGGTGATGAGTGTGATGTACTAAGTATATATATTTTGTGCATTTTATTTTGTCTTATTGAATGATCATCTGATAAGTAGAGGAATCGATTTATAGTTCTACTTTCCCCCTTTCTTTGTAAAATTTAGAACAAGGTACATAAGCAAGTAAAGTGCATATTCCTTAATGGAAATTTACCCTTCCAGTCAATTCCAGTCACTCCAAAAGTAGAACATTTTATGGATAATAAATATTATTGGCAGATTCAATTATTATAGAAAATTCCTTGAAACCATTTCCTAGATTTTTTTTGGCACTTATTATTACTATTGTGACCATCGGAATTAAATGATGTGTAAAAATAGTGAGGTACGTATAGATCCATACGAAGTAAATTCCTCATTAGCAAGTACCCACGGATTAATATACTACCAATATTTTATTGTTATTCCATCCCATCAATAAATGAATAAACCAATGGTAAATAATTAACATTTTTCACACTTGTAAATGCTGCAGTTTCTATAAACCTAAATTTCTAAATTGAGAGTTGACTTGCACGTAATTATTATTTTTGTCGACTAGAAAACCTTAAATTCCCTACAAAGAATTTCACACGCTCAGGAATCAAGTAACATTTCATTAAGCAATACTTTTAAACTCATCGAAGAATAATATACCTCTACGTCAATGAATTCCAAGCGTCCACTTAGCAGTAATAAAATATTGACCCTCAGAGTCATAAATAAAGTCGTCTCGTATGAGAAGAAATATCCTAAGAATAGAAATGCCTTTTTTAAGAAGTGGACAAGTACTTGAGCCAAAATGCAACCATCGTTAGGTTTACTTTTGACTATTGTAAATAAATTAGCTATCCTTACTCTTAGCATTTTGTGCACATGTATTTATCAAGCATATTTTAAGTTCGACGCTCTTATTATCTATTAATTTAGAAAGTTCCCTTTTTTCCTCCCAAGTAAATTGCACTTTTTTCCATAATTTTCCCTCTCAGAATTAAAGTATTCTTTAGTCATTGGATATGAATTGAATTTTTTTCCTGTACAAATCTTCTCCCACTTTCATATCTTCCATCGCAACATTCTCCTTCCGAGAGCAAAAAAGCTTCTAGGAGTTTCAAAGCACAATGTATAAGGTTGTTCAATACTATAGTAAAAATACGCGTGTTTTTTTTTGTCAAATATTTTTTGTACGTTTATGCAACAAATTTTTGTACCGGAGTTTTTACTCTTTTATTGCTGTAAGTACGTTAAAGGACGATTATAGTACTCGAGTTGAAATTATTACGCAATCTTGTTACTTAGTTATTCGTATACTTACAAGAGTCGGAATGGCTTGGCTATTGGGATTCCGATACAATTTGTCAAGTAGCTATAATGACAATATCCAGGGTCTATAAGAACAAATGACAAATAGTCAATCTGCATATTCCACGGGTGAGGTTTCCCTTGTTTTCAACCATGAGCACATAGGTTTGGCTGACAAAAGAGGATGATCTCAAGCGTGACATGTACAACTTATATACAAGTTTACTATCATACTTCTGCCACTCACAGGTACAGTACAGACAATTTGTCAACGGGAATTGCTCCAAAGTGCAAGTTGACGTTGATGGGCCCGTTGTAGAAAATTTTATTGAAAAATGCTAATTAGTAGTGTATACACGTACGTGTATAGACTCTCCGAAAGACAAACATTATTTTGCTCGTCGCAAATAAAGTATGCATAAATAAATTGATGTCCTACGACGTTCAAAGGATGGGACGAACGACGTATCTTTTAAGGAGCAAGTATCTATTAATTCCCAACGGGATAAGGTCTGTGTAAGAACCGCAAGTAATTTTCAAACAAGTGATGATGTTCTTATTAGTATACGCGTCATGATCTGGAGAATAAAAATAGAGGAGAGTCAAAGAGACAGATGACAATAAAAATAAATAGGAAAAAACTTCCATACGCACCCAACTCCAGTTATTAATCTATCGTTGTAGTAGCTGAAGGTCTAGTCATCATTTTACAATAATAAGTCATAGGCCATTACTCACCTGCTCCAACGCTGCATCATCACATCTATTAATTTTAGTATGATCGGCAGTGTGTTTGTGTGTGTATGTCTCAAGAGTTTAAGAATCTCAAGGAATAAGCTCAAGGAAAATTAATGCAGGCGACATATACTCTGCTATGGGCGCGTATATGTACACATGTGAATAAATATCGTAAAACACTTTACGCTCCCGAAGAATTTAGACAATGTATTTCCCAATATTTTCTTTAGGGTCAAATGATTAGATGAGATTATGCTCACTTCCATCCCTCTCTGCATAATTGTAAATCTCAATAAGTCTTTTAATCTTTAATTATCCTTGTCATAATATCAGTATTAAGCATCTATAAGTATATAAGGACGGGACTGTATGTAGTACTACATAAGTGGAGTTGAGTGAGAGTTGTGCAAAGAATTAGACTCACAGACTGCGTCAACTCAATTTCACATGGACATATTATTTGCTGAGGCCCAAAGAGTTTACGAGAATCCACCCACACCCAAACGTATACATATACATATTAACGGCTCAGTTAGTTTAGAACCATCGGTGTGACGGACGGGAGAGGATTCTCTTTAAAGATCTAATTGCGGCGCTGATGTGGCCGTGTTCATGAATCCCAGGTAATTTATATTCCAATTATGAGGTAATGGATATTTCAAGGGATGTTGATTCACTTGACTGAGTCTCGAACAAACTCTAAACATTCCAGGTAACCTGTTTTTTTTATTTTCATAAGCACATGCAACGGAAACCTGTAAAAATGGACCATAATTAGGGGGAACTTACCAGTTATTTTCAGTTTTCCCTACCATTTTTATCCTTATTGGTTTGAGGGGAAAGAGAGGTAAAGCTTGAACTCTCCATTCATTCTTAATGGTATTGACCAATACTTACAATAGTGTACATATACGCCTTTAGCCAAGTTATAGAAGCCTAGTTGTTGAGATTGAGTGAGCATGTTAATTTCCGTTTGTCGTCACCGCTCATCTCGTAGTGCAGTTATTCTATTGGAAATTTACTCATATTATAGTACAATAAATGCAAGTCGAAATTGTGTAGTTGACACGCTGGAGATGCTGCTTTAATGGATTTTGAATACAATTAATTAAATTTACTCATATGTGTATTTTGTGGAGTAAAGTTTTTTTGAATTGTTAGGAAATAGGGCGATGACCAGAACTCCCACTTTACGGTGAAATAATATTCAGGGCAGGCAAGTTCTGTAAAAGTACAGAGACTTATTTACAGAGAGCCGATAGGAAATCGCCAATGCTCAAATTGGATTTTTACAACTGACCCGGAAGAAAATGTTGGTGGTGGTGCAGGTTAGCAATGTTTATATTTACGTAAGGGAATAGATAAACATGTATAATTTATTGAGAGATGTGTGTTTATGGCCTAGCCCATCATCCTTTTTTATGACGAGTACATTGTCATCAAAGGTTTATTTTAGGTGTTAGGAAAAGTCCTTACAGACGCAGGAGAGAACAAAATGAGGTGTTATTCAAGTTAAAAAATAACTGCCCGCATATACACTGCTCATTACAGTTTACAGAATTAATTAGAAACAAATTTATTATTATATTTGAGAAACAATGTAAAGATAATTAAGGGCCCCGTGGTAATACAATAATAATTGTAAGGTATTTACACACTTCATTCAGTCTTGGGATAGGCTTCAAGTGATTGCGTAGATATTTTGACATCTTATATAGAAACAGCGTACATATATGCTCCACTCACCGTTTTTGTAATAATTGCATGCGTAAATATCTATAATTATGTATAAGGATATGTAAATAAAATCACAAATCATTGAGCGTTAAGGCTGGGCCAAGCAACAGTCAAAGGGAAAATATGCATCTGAAAGCCGCCCCATTAAAACTGATTCATCCACAAAAAATCATCCTGATGCATTGTCTTTAATGTTTGGGATGAAAAATAATGGGAAATTTATTGCAGGTATTTAAAAAAAATCTTTGGATACAGAAACACGTGCGAGCGAAAGAATGTGATATGATGAGCCTTTAATTCTATTATTGTAATTACCTGTAATTCATTTAATGAGTCAAGAATAAAATTCTATTGCTCATTAGAAGTGATAAAGCATTTAAAAAATCCCCATTTAATATGAAACTTGGCAAGGTTTTTATTTTTAAAAAGAACTTTCAAATCTGCTGATTATCAATGTTTTATATTCCAACACTTCGAATCAACCATATATGCAATTTGGCATTTGACAAAGCTGTAACAACAAAAGTTCACCTCGACTGTCCCAATTAGCTTCACCCTAATTAAAGGGGTAGGACAGGAACGAGGGTGTGTGTTTATATGCGTGGGATTACCTGTGTGGTTAATAAGCATTCATATTCAATTATGTGGATGTTATAAACACGTTGCATCGACTTTACAGATTAAACAGGTTGTCATTACTTACTCGCATGCTATTTGTACGTATTCTGAACTTACAAAAAATTTGTATATCTATATTTTTTGCTGAAGTACGTTTTGCGTTTATTTGGTCTATTTGTAGTTGAATTTTGGGTTGTATTAATTATGCAATTTTGCCATGTGTTTACAATTGACAAAAAAGAGAACACAAGGTATGGCAAATACTCAGGCGAAAATGTTTAACTCTGGATAAATCATGAATGTTTTTTAAAACGTGAGGAAGAAAAATGTAAAGAAAAAATTATGTTATATTATTTGTTGTCTAAATAGCAAACTATTTGGTCTGTACGGAGGCGGTGCAGATAATTTTTGGTGCCAACCCTGGGCCGTTTTCAGGGCTGACATTCACCTCCTGCATCCCATTTCATGGAGTCTCTGGAAGAGTGAGACCCGACTAAAAACATTTGAAATGCCTTCTTTTTTCGTTTTTTGACATGCCAACACTTTGATGAAGTGCAATATCTAATCTAATAAAATAATAATGGGATAAAAATGCATGAGCTCGTGGAAACGACAATCGAAAGTTTAAGCGGTTGGAAATTATATACTTTGCCTTTAAAGTAGCCATGATGTATTGTAATTAGAGGTGCTGCTTAGTATGCACACAGGTTTAAGCTATAATGAAAGCATGATTTAAAATCAATGTCTGAGTTAGTTTAATAGCTTTACCAATTTGAGTCAAATATCGATGTAGAGGCAGAATATACTTTGAGATACATAAGGCACATCATAAATGTAAAATTCCGCCGTATTTCCACAATGAGAAACTATGTACCTTTATAGTATTAGCACCAGGTACGCAAATTTTTTACTTTGTGATTACAGGGAAATTGTTATATGCACTTTTTAATTATCATTATGAACGCTAAAAATCAGATGCTTCACGAATTGCCTAGCCTGGGAGTGGATTCCATGAAATATTCCTATGAGCTGGTACATTTAGAATCAACAACGACTTTACCCGATGGCGAGGAAATTGACACAAATATGTTGAATTTTAGTTTGCTGCTTTGCACTTATTCCAGAGGAATTTCTTATGAAAATGTTTGCTTTCTCTTCGTAATGTACTTCTCAGAATATTACGTTAATGTTAATGTTGGAAGTACCCGATCTGATGTAGATTGCTTCCATACATTAATGTTAGTACTTTTTTAAGCAAAACAAATGGTGATGCATTCTTTACTGGATATTATGTGGTAGTGTTATGTATTTTCTTGTACCCGTTGTTTCTTAATTAGATATAGGTTGCAAGTTATGTTTTGACTCAAAATATATATTATGCGTACTCTATATGTACATCTTAAGTTTACTATTGTGGTAAGTACCCAGCTCTCAAACCATTTGTTATTATTAATTTGCACATATGGACACTACCAACCTTACTGTGTCATTCATTTACAGAATACTTATCTTGGAAAGCTCAACTCCCATAATGTCTTCAGCTATTATTAGTGAAATTATTTGTAATAATTATATTGAAAATTATTATTACTAATTTATTCAATACTATATACATCAAATTAATTGAAATGTTCATCAAGTCTATTCTGGTAAGAAACAAAATTTCTCTAATAGTACATTTTTTGGGCGCAAAATCAAGTTATACAATCGAAACAAAATTGGCAAGATATTTTCCCCCGAAACCACATCTACGTAAAGTGGAAGAATATGAGTCCATATTCAAAACAAATCCTGAGGATTCCGATTTCGATGTTTTATTATTAAAAATCGGGAATATTTTGATTTTTTAGTAGAATTACGTTATCAGTACGATTATCAGAATTCAGAACCTATTTTTTAAAAGAACTATAGGTTTTGAAAGTCGGAGTAATTAAAAACCAAGACTCTAATTGCATGGAAACTGAAAATTCCTTTCGTAAAAACACTGCAAGCTCACAGAAGTATTATTAAGGTAATCTAATTGGAATCGATGCAACCGAGTTTTCAAATGATACTTGAATTCAAATCGAAATCGGTAAAAATTAATTCCAAAAAGATCCGAAAACGAGAATTCAATCAGGAACATTAAAATCCATAATTTCCGTGCAAATATGGGAACGAAGTTTGTTTGATTTATTTTTATTTAATGTATTAAAGGAAAATGCAAATCAAAACATTTCCCCCTGAAAGTGTTGGAAAAATACCATTTTGTAGAACTTTTTTGCCTATAATCTACCAAAGTTTATGTATTTTATTGTTGTCAAACTATCTGTAAATATATATAGCTCGAAATTTTGGGATTTCAAACTGGATTTTTTTCTCACTTAATCAGGACACTTGAATACAATTATTTTAGCTATAACCAAATAGACAAATGAGCTAAAAGTTATCCAACTTAAACCTCGCAATTTAATAAGCAACTCTAGGATCCCCGGAGGTTGAAGTAATTGCACTTAAGGATTTCATAATCCTTATAATCAGTCATCATCTTTCATCAGGCTTCCTTCATTAGCATGTATTGATTGCTTATGAAAAGTGGGTTTCTTCGTATGAGAAGAAATATCAGTTTGAAATAAAACTAATGCTGAAGGATTTGTTTAAATATACTATGGCTGGTATTGCAATCTAAAGAATGTCAATGGGATTTTTAGCCTAATAAAGCTCTACGGCAATTGATCCAGCCCGATCCGCTGTATTATTTTAGCAGGGAAGTAAATTTTTAACCGACTTAATTCTTGCTGTGGTTCTTCTCCAAGTTCAATATTTACCGGAAATTTTCAATTTTTCCAGTTCAAGTTCAATATTTGTCTGACAATGTCGATATAATTATCAAGTTTTTGGAATGCAATTTATATCTTATATGGACAATTTCTATTTTTCCAAGGCAGGTTGAATTTATGCTGACCAGTTTCTATTTTCATAAGGCAAGTTCAATATTCTATTTGTTGGGTAATAATTTGTGTTTTTGCTACATGAAGACATTATTTAGCTGTTTTTTTTGTCAATTTCAGTTTTTTACGGAAGTTTAAATTTTTCCAGGGCAATTTCAGTTTTTCTAGAGCAATTTCCCTTTATTGGAAGTGTTGACAAGTGCTTCGTAAATATTTTGTATTTAAATACGAAGGGCTGTGTGCTGAAGTCTATAAAAATAGTTCTTCCTTGCAATAAAATGACAAAATCATAGGTAAGAGATATTACAGGGGAGCTTGTGCGGCATCTCCCGTCCAACCGAAAATCTAAGATGCGTGGCACTAAACAATTTGAATTGGCGCCAATGTTAAATTCATCTTAGCATTTTGTTATTGAGTGGATTTTTCCGGATTTTGATCCATTTTTGAAGTGTTCTACAGATCGTGAAAAAACCAAAGGATTTGCTTACATAAGACTGGAAATAGGCATTCTACCAACATGTTTAAGAAGTAAGTTATAATGTACTTTGATTAAGAAGGATGACTTCAAAATCGGTAGGATTAATTTTACTTGTGCAGTCTTGCCTGGACATATTGCTTAATATTTGGTGTAACAGGCAGAAAGGGAAGGACCGGCATATCATATGCCGCATATGCATGCTCTATTGCCTTGTACTTTAGTTTGACTTGATGAATCCAGCTTCAAGGTGATTAAAATTGTTTTTGTTGTGAATTTTAAAGATTTGACGAAAAGGAAAGTGTTTCTGGCACGCAGCAACTGAAATCATCTGTTCAGAAGGGAATTCGAACTAAAATAATTGAGTATTACCCGGACTTGGAATCCTACATTGATCAAGTCTTGCCGAAGAAAGAGAATTTTAAACTTGTAAAATGGTGAGGATTTTTTTATTGTGAAATGCAAATTTGAGTCATTTTTGTATAGATTTATTCTGCGTAAATTTTATTTTTATTTTAGAGGTCTATTACATGGCTTAAATTTTTGGATTTTAATTTGACAGCTGAAATCATAATCTTCGTAAGCGGTGCTGTGTGTGTTTCAGTTTATGAAATGTTTTATGCTGAAAATATATAACTTTATTTGAAGAATTTAGGAATTTTGTTCAGCATTTTTTGACTGAAAGGAGATTGGTTTTATATAGGGCTTAATTTTTTATTTATGTTTTGTAACGGTGATCGTTTGGATTACTGGTGTGAGTCGGGCAGGAAACTCAAGGTTACGTACTGGGTTTAAAAGTTAAATAATTAGTTGAGTTTGAAAACTTTTAATTTTGATGCAGAAGTTTTATTTTATGCTTGTTTTGTTACCTAGCCACGACCACATCGAAATCCTGGTGAATTCCGTTGGAGAGCAGCTATTTTTCAAGCAAAGAGAAGGCGTGTGGTTCCCAACTTTGAAGTTGCTACATAAATGTAAGTAGACGATTTGAACTGAAAATCAGCAGATCCTTTTGAGGAAAATAATGAAGTACCAACAAAAGTTAAATGGCGATATAAAAAAAGGCTGATGAAGTATTTTTGATTTTTGTAGATCCATTCATGTTGGCCCATGAGCAGGTAGATAAAGGAGCCATCAAATTTGTTTTGAGTGGTGCCAATGTTATGTGTCCGGGATTAACATCAAGAGGTGGTAAAATAGCTGAGGTTCCGAAGAATACTATTGTGGTAAGTTGCAAATTTTTTTCGACTTCAGTTTGTTGAGCCGCTACAAACACTGTCAGTATTGATTAAATGTGCATTAACGACGACAACTGTGAAGGAACCACCCAGATGACCCGGTAGTAATTATTCTTTATTGATAAAGTCTTCGCAATAACATCAGGGCAAAGTATCGTTGAGTTGTTCATTTTAATAAGGTAATGTTCGTAATTTTTAGGCGATTATGGCTGAAGGGAAGCAGCACGCTCTTGGTGTAGGAATAACTACGCTTTCAAGTGAAGAAATGTAAGAAATATTAACAATTGCATATGAATATCTAATAGTGTAAAATTTTTTTGATGAAGTTAATATGAAATCTCTGTTGTTAGTGCCAAAATTAATCGTGGAATTGGAATTGAGTTAGTTCACTATCTTAACGACGGTTTATGGAGTATGAAGCCTGTGAAATAAGCGCATAGTCGATGATTCAACTACTACTTGTCAATATTTTTACTTCATTAAGCATTAGTTACAAAATTTTTCTACTGCACCGAATTCTCATACAAATGAAAATCATGAGCTCAGATACGTGTATTAAAAACACCTGTTATATTAAATCCGCCTACTTTGGAGTTTCAGATTTTATACACACACTTATTTTGAACTTGAAAAAGCCCAGAACATGTATGTGATTCACTTCGTTACTACTGAATATTGTTCGAAAGCAGCATATATTGCATATAGCTATGTTTTACAGTTTATTCAAGTCCCATCCATGATGCTCAAGCCTTATAACGCAAAGTAAACACTATTGCTCAGCGTTCCCCGTGACAATGGGAGTCCTGATTAATCCTATCTACACGACCATTATCAGTGTTACTTACTCTCGCAAAAACATAATACAATATACGCTTGTATTTATTTAGAATATGTTTCTCTTCCTACTTTTACGTGAATGTGTGGAATGTGGAACCTTGTGAGCTCGAAATTGCAAAGCATTTGTATATCATCCTCAAAGTTAAAGTTCATATGGGTCCACTAGCACTGTAGGGAACACAATCATGGTGGCATCCTTAATAGGGTATTTGTCTCAAGCAGCGAGATGCCGGGGCACTGGTGAGAAGAATCTCAAGAAATGAAATAGACGTGATTTAACGTATCTTTAAAAGTAATAAGTGGTTCATCGTCCGACAGAGTATGTGCTATATCATTCCCTGGCTATTTTCTCGGGTCACTCATGCATTACAAAGCCAGGAAATATATAAACAGACGCAGGAACTCGCCTTTTAGCAATTTGTTTGTGCGAGGAGTAAGCACTTGCTATTAAAACAAGTGAAGAAATGCCATTCTAGTACGGCCACCTAACCAACAACGTTAA
>JAQFXU010001623.1:0-27110 GCA_034693705.1 Spatulosminthurus flaviceps | reverse complement strand
TACCGGGCCTATTACAGCATGATAGAGGCACATATCAACCCTATGGTTCATACGGTGGAAAGTCCTCCCATAACACTAACATTTTTTGGGGAAAAAAAGATTTTCCAAAATTTTGGACTTATTCCAGTTTGATTCTAAGCTTCTCAAATAAATGATATGGAAAGGTGTAGATGTATTCGGAGTTTTACAGGAAACCATATTTGATGACTGAGTAATGATAACCTCAAATATTCTGAGTGATAGAAAATTGTACTGTGATTGTATTTTTTTAAACTGAATTAGATTTGAGAGGGTAATTATTATTATTGTATTAGATAATTACGGATTATCATTTTTGGTAAAAATAAGTCCTAGCTCTAAAAAGGATAGTTTGGGTTCATCTTTTAGTGTTTACTAAAAAAAACTACAATAGTACGTAATGGAAAAGAAGATGGCTGAGTTCAAGAAGAATACGGATTGTTTCTTGATGTTGAAATTTTTGTTAATCGAATTCCAGGAAAAGGAGTCTTTCGGTGCGGTTACACAAATTGAATTTATTTATGTACTTAACAACGTATTATGGGAAATGGCTGTCTGACTGGGTGTGGAAAATGGAGACAGTAATGGACAATGAAAGTGATTGTTGCTGAAATGTAATGAGGGACATAATTTAGACTGAATAAAGGTGTACGTCTGACTGACCTCGTCCAGGATATATTTAATGGTTCCTATATCGTATTAGAGCACTTCCTTTTTCTCACTGTAGTCGACCCTCTCTCTCTCTCTCTCTCTCTCTCTCTCTCTACGGTATTGGACAATTTATGGAGCAGTGTAATTTTAATGACTTCATCGGAGATAGTAGTCCCGATATGGTAGTAAAGTGTTACATGCATTTATGTATACTCCGGCGAAAAACTCAAGTGTGTACATATTTGAGGCTTTGAATTATTAGAGTCCAAGGAAAAATAACTTTCCTTAATACTTGTGTGATGCGGTTCGATATTTTTTAAGCATACACATGTATAGGATGTAGTACAAAGTCAAGGCTGTCAGTTCGAAGTAGTTCAAATGGAATTTTTGTGGCTGCCAGATTTTCAGAAGATAGAGCAGAGCTGTAGTACGCGTATTTCTTCTGTAGGTTTTATAGTGCTAGTATGTTGAAGATTTTTACTAGTACATGTATGTTGGATGAGATATTCTTGCAGTATGAGGTTGGTATGTATAACTCCCCGCGCCCCAGCTGTCCAAATTTATTTATAGACAAGTTATTTCTTATTGATTTGGACGTGGATAGTAAAAAAAAGAAAAAGAGGATTTGGAGTATAATAGCTTGTGCAACGTACATATATGTGCCTATATTATTGGAGTAAGAAGCGTACGTGTCAGTGACGGTTAGGAAGTTTTGAACTTCCTAAATAATTTTTGAAATGCGGGTTTGTTATATTGTGGATCGGAAATCGGAAAGGCATGAGATGATTCAGTGCATGAGACTTGAGTTGTTGACAACGTGATGATGTAATGGATTATGTGTAACAAAAATACGTATGGTCAAGTAGGGAGGACCTTTGATTTAGGACCTGTGTAAGTATTGATGCTGCGGTGTTTCCAATACGGAACGTGACTTCCAGGGGTCCACGAGTGTTGGATTATGGTGAGAAAATAATGCCCTGAGCTGCAGTAAAGTACAGAGACGAGGTTAGTTCTGAAAAATTGAGTGGCTCTTCTTGTGGGAGAACGGGAAATTTTCAAGGAGTGGGAAGTATGTGTATGTTTACAAAGGCTTGATTTTGTCAAGCTGAAAGTAATTGAAAACAGAGCTTTTGTTGGCATTCACGCGAAAGAAACGACGATTCTGGCCGAAGGGCAGGTGCGAATGATGGGCTGAAAAAATTGAAAGCGATGCTTTTGTAGCAACCAGGAATAGCTATTTACAGAAGAAGAAAATATAATGTGCTTACTCTTTGTACCCTGAATGCAAGAAGGATTATGTTGGTATGCTAAATTGTGTGGTTTTTAGGATAGCGCAAAATACGTGATGTATTTTCCCAAACCACCTCGTTTCATATGAAGCCCAATGTAGAAGTAACGCTGAGAATATAATGGAAATTGTATTAATGTAAATGAGTCTTGAGATTAATTTTTTTGGTGAAATTGCAGATGAGCGAGAGACTGTACAAAAGAAGACCTTTACAAAATGGGTCAACTCACACCTAGTTCGAGTGTCCTGTCGGATTGGCGATCTTTATGTGGATCTTCGAGATGGCAAAATGCTCCTCAAACTGTTGGAAGTGCTGTCAGGGGAACGTCTTGTACGTTAATTTTTCAGAAATTTCCATATGATAACAATTTTAGTACTCACCCGAGAAAGTAGTTAAGTATATGATATGTTGATGAGACTTTATATTATTTATACGTACATATGCGTACAAGTGTGTCCGTACGTAAGATGTATAAGTAGGAAGTGCACATCATATTTAGTAAATAGTGAAATGGTTGTTGATGAGATGCAAAGTAAAGAAAGGATGCAAATATAAAGTTAACTAACAAGACAGTTGTAAAATATAAAGTTACTTCTTTTTTTCTGGCCCTCGTTAATTGGTAATGAGGATTTGTTTTCCCCCTAGAAAGTGGAGCGCACGTTTTGTGCATATAATTTAGTTTTATATCAAGGCGGTTTCTCCTTGCCAAAAAGAGTGTTTTTTGGATGAAGTATAAACGAATACAGGGAGCAAGGGTGAAAGGAGGAGAATTCATTTGAAATTAATTTTGTAAGAGAGCTACTATATAACTTTGTCACTGAGTTTATTTATGTATATGTATAAATGAACGAATTTTTATTCATGATTCTACTGGATATATTATGTATGTGTAAAGTGGAAAGAAAGCACGACGACAGAGTACATAGCCGGAAAGTAGCAATTTTTTTTTTCAGAATGATAGAATAGTACACGGTAGACATGTTTTGGAGAGCTATAAAAACTGAAAGCAATTGATGAAAGTTTTCTTTTTTCTCTTTTAATGAATTTTTCAGTAGCGGAAGATGAAGATGCGCATGTTGTAGAAAAGCGTCATTGACTTGTACTGATTTTAAGTTTTAAAGTATAGATATATGTATGTAAGTGATAAGGAACACACTTTTCCTATCCAAGACTTATTCGGAAGCTTAGTGATTTCAGTGTATGCACGTTTGTGTACACTATATAGGAGGAGGATATATCGGTCAAAGTTTTCTGGCTTGGTACTCTTTGGGAACTACTATAGTTGTAATTAAAATTTAAAATACAGTGCTTGCTGGAAACTAAAATCCTTGATCAGGAGTAGTATACTGGTTTGTGGGTTTTGAAAGTTAGTGTAGGGACTAGGGACTGATACTTCTGTCTATGGTAGTGACAGTTTTGGAAATATACATGGAGTAAAAGTATTGTTTCTTTTACGTACTTGAATAGCCTCGACCGACAAAGGGAAAGATGCGAATTCACTGCCTGGAAAATGTAGATAAAGCTCTTACGTTCCTAAAGGAGCAGCGTGTTCATCTTGAAAACATGGGATCCCATGATATTGTAGATGGAAGTTCCCGTCTTACGCTTGGTCTCATTTGGACCATTATTCTACGGTTTCAGGCAAGTCCTTTTTCTCTTTTCTCAAATAGACAAAACACTCAAAGTACCTGAAGCTTTTATTATGTTTCTCATTTTATGGGTGAGTTTGATTGAATGTGAGTACTATTGTGGAGGCAGTTTGAATAATTGGTCTGTTATGTATGCATTTGTCAAGTTGCAAAAATTCATAAATGTTAAAACTTTGTGTAGTTTCAAGATGTAGTATCTTATCCCATGCCTGCAGAACCTGATATGTTTACATTTGCCGAGTCGGTTGATTTCGAGTGGAAATTTTTGAAGCCTTTCCTGGAGAAAAAATATCCTAATTTATTTCCTAATGCATCACCTGCCTGGCTTCGAGTTTGTTTATCTCCTTCCTTCTGTTCCAATCCATTATTATTATTATTATTATTATGTATCACTATTATCACGATTGCCTGTATAAACTTTTGGTCATTTTTCCTAATTGTTTTTTATGGCTATGTTTGTTGGTTGTGTGTTTTTGCGTAGCTGTCTGCGATTGCGAAGGCTGCGGAATTATATCTATATGCTGTATCTATTATGCTTCGATTGTTGTGACCAGGCGAAATCTTTCATTATCGAAATTAATCAATAATTTGATACCCTCTTAATAGATCCAAGATATCACAATCGAGGAAGTGGATAACAAAGAGACCAAGTCAGCTAAGGATGCTCTTCTCTTGTGGTGTCAAATGAAGACAGCGGGCTACAGCAATGTGAACATCCGGAATTTTACGACATCGTGGAGGGACGGATTAGCTTTCAATGCAATTATTCATAAGCACAGACCCGACTTGATCCAGTATGAGAAGCTCCATCATAATAACGCAATGTACAATTTGAACAATGCCTTTAATGTGGCGGAATCTAAACTTGGACTCACCAAATTATTGGATGCTGAGGATGTTTTTGTGGAACAGCCGGATGAAAAATCTATCATAACCTATGTCGTCACCTATTATCACTTTTTCTCCAAATTGAAGCAGGAAACTGTCCAAGGAAAGCGTATTAGCAAAGTAGTGGGAATTGCGATGGATAATGATCGCATGATTCGGGAGTACGAGACATTAACATCAGACCTATTGAAATGGATTGAAGTCACAATAGACAATTTGGGTGACCGTAACTTTGCTAATTCCCTTGTCGGAGTACAGCAACAACTGGCACAATTTAATAATTACCGTACCGTAGAAAAGCCACCGAAATTTGATGAAAAAGGAAATTTGGAAGTTTTACTTTTTACTTTGCAATCTAAGATGAGAGCCAATAATCAAAAACCTTACACACCCAGGGAAGGGAAACTCATTTCGGACATTAATAAAGCGTGGGAACGGCTGGAGAAGGCTGAGCATGAACGGTAAAGTTAAAATTTAAATAATTCTGAAAATTATTCAAAAATTCTTTACGCCTCCAATTTTTTTTGGATGAACGAAATAAAATGATTTTGTCACTGCTGCACTATGTTTATACACGGCTTATAGTTCAGTTTTTATAATAAGGAAACAATTTTTTTCATAGTGAACTGGCTCTGCGTGAGGAACTAATCCGTCAAGAAAAACTTGAGCAATTGGCAGCCCGCTTCAATCGCAAAGCCAGCATGAGAGAAACTTGGTTGAGCGAAAACCAAAGATTAGTATCGCAAGATAACTTTGGGTTCGATCTGCCTGCTGTGGAAGCTGCTGCGAAGAAGCATGAGGCCATTGAAACTGACATCTTCGCCTACGAGGAACGTGTACTGGCAGTGGTAGCAGTTGCACAAGAATTGGAGGCTGAAAATTACCATGATATTGACCGTATCAACCTAAGGAAGGAGAATGTAATGAGACTGTGGGAGTATCTTCTGGAATTATTGAGAGCAAGGAGACTTCGATTAGAGGCTTCCTTACAGTTGCAGCAAGGATTCCAAGAAATGCTCTACATTTTGGACTCTATGGAGGAAATTAAGATGCGACTTCTGTCTGACGATTACGGTAAACACTTGATGGGTGTCGAAGATCTACTACAGAAGCACTCTCTAGTTGAAGCGGATATCAATGTTTTGGGTGACAGGGTCAAAGCTGTCGTACAAAATTCACAAAGGTTTATTAGTGATGACATGGAACCTGGTATGGAAGGTTACAGACCAGCAGATCCTAACGCAGTTATGGAACGAGTCCAGCAACTGGAAGAAGCCTATGCGGAATTGGTTAAACTTGCCATCGAGCGTAGAACAAGACTCGAAGAGAGCAAGAAATTGTGGCAATTCTACTGGGATATGGCAGAGGAAGAAAATTGGATTAAGGAGAAAGAGAATATTTTGTCCCAGGGCGATATTGGTCATGACTTGACTACCGTTCACTTGCTCTTGTCCAAACAAAAGGCACTAGAAAATGATATTGCTAGCCATGAACCCCAGCTGATTTCCGTGGTGAGTGTAGGTCAGGACTTGGTAGATCAGCAACAATTTGGTGCAGATAAAGTACAGGAAAGACTACAGGAAATTAAGAATTTATGGCAGAACTTGAACGATTTATCGGATTACCGCAAGAGACGACTCATCGAAGCTGTAGATTATCATCAGTTCTTTGCTGATGCCGATGATGTTGATACTTGGATGCTAGACATGCTTAGACTAGTTTCAAGTGAAGATGTCGGACGAGATGAAGCCAATGTCCAGTCCTTGCTGAGAAAGCATGACGATGTTACCGAGGAACTGAAGGAATATTCAAGTACGATCGATGCCCTGCATCAACAAGCCCAACAGCTGGGAGAGCAGGATCGTGACAGCCCTGAAGTGGTAGAACGATTGGCAAGCATTGATCGTCGCTACAAGGAATTGACAGAGTTGGCGAAATTGCGCAAACAACGGTTACTGGATGCCCTTTCGTTGTACAAACTCCTGTCAGAGGCCGAAGGAGTTGAACAGTGGGTGGCTGAGAAGGATCGTATGTTGTTGACGATGGTTCCTGCTAAAGATATTGAGGATGTTGAAATACTCAAACATCGTTATGATGGATTCGAAAAGGAAATGAATTCAAATGCAAGTCGAGTTGCTGTTGTTAATCAATTAGCACGACAACTTCTCCACGTTGAGCATCCCAATTCTGAGGAAATTGTCGGAAGACAGAATCAACTTAATACTAAATGGTCAGAATTGCGGGGCAAAGCGGAAGGAAAGCGAGACGAACTCAACTCTGCACATGGTGTTCAGACTTTCCATATTGAATGTCGTGAAACGATCGCTTGGATCGAGGATAAGAAGAGAATTTTGGAAGAAACTGCCAACTTAGAAATGGATCTTACTGGAATCATGACTCTCCAGGTATTTACACTTACATTTGAGACCAAATGCATTCATACAATTTGTGATGGTTTTTAAAAATGTGATCTCAAATGTTAATCTGTACAATTTTTCCTGTAGCGCCGTTTGTCTGGAATGGAGCGAGACCTTGCTGCTATCCAAGCCAAGTTAGACGCTTTGGAAAAGGAGGCCGATCGAATTAGTGACGAGCATCCTGAAGAGGCTGCTCTCATTCGCGAGCGAATCGAACAAATCCGAATTGTCTGGGATCAGCTAACTCAAATGGTTTGTTTACTCTTTTTCCAATATTTTGTTCAGTTACTATTTTATTTGATTTATTAAATACATCATGATAAACCCGGTTGCTGAAGTTTTAAAACTGATTTCGTATCTTATTGGGTATTCTTTCGTATAGCTGAAGGAGCGTGATGCCAAGCTGGAAGAAGCTGGTGATCTTCACCGATTCCTTCGAGATTTGGATCACTTCCAGGCATGGTTAACCAAGACTCAGACAGACATTGCTTCGGAGGATGCACCGCAGAGTCTCTCGGATGCTGAAAGACTTCTGAGTCAACACCAAAATATCAAGGATGAGATTGAGAACTATGTTGAGGACTACGAAAAGATGATGGAATACGGAGAGCGTATCTTCGCTGTAAGTATAGCAGTAATCGTGTAACTAGAGTTAATAATTTTTATTTTAAAATTTTGATGTCAGTATTGTTATGGATGTTTATAGTAGGCCTGTTTGAGAATAATTTTCAAGCTTATTTTTACTTAAATCGAAATTTATTATGCAGGAGCCCTCAACTCAGGATGATCCACAATACATGTTCTTACGTGAAAGGCTGAAGGCCCTTAAAGACGGTTGGGATGAACTTCGTCAAATGTGGGATAACCGCCAAGACCTGTTGTCACAGTCGATGAACTACCAACTCTTCATGCGGGATGCCAAGCAAGCAGAAGTTTTGCTGTCGCAACAAGAACACATTTTGGCCAAGGATGAAACTCCAGTAAGTAGAAATACTTTTGTTTTATATTTGATCTTCACAAACTTCTGATATGTAAGTCTTACCCTTGTGTAAGCCTGCACTTCGTATTGTATTAGTAATTCCTAGTGCAGTGGATCTGTCCTTTAATGACATTAGGAAATGTAAATAATGTAATAATTGATGTATCAATACTTCTAGTCTAACTTGGAACAAGCTGAGAATTTGATCAAGCGACACGAGGCTTTGCTAACCACAATGGATGCAAATGATGAAAAAATCAATATTGTCATTCAGTTTGGCTCTACTCTATGCCGGGATGGGCACCTGCAAGGTAAAAGAATAAATCCATTTTATTTGAAGTTTTTCACTTGCGAAACTTTCGTTTGTGGCTCCCGCATCATTTTTGGTCGTCATCTCCGAAATCAATTTGATGAATCCGTCTGTATTTTCTCTAGGTGACAAGATTGGCAAGAAGGCCGACAGCATTAGGGAACGGCGCGATGCGAATAAGAAGAAGGCATTGGAACAAATGGACAAACTTAAGGATCAATTACAGCTTCACCAATTCTTGCAGGTAGGTGCACTCAACAACACGCAAAGCAAATTTTGTGTGTTGAGTGCTGACATTGCATTTTCTGAACTTTGTACTTAATCCTTTCTCTGTTTGTCTCTCGTATTAGTAATATCTTGTTTATTTTAGGATTGCGAAGAACTCGGGGAGTGGGTTCAGGAGAAGAGCATGATTGCGCAAGATGAAACGTACAGAAGTGCGAAGACAGTTCATAGCAAGTGGACCCGCCATCAAGCTTTTGAAGCTGAAATTGCATCCAACAAGGATCGTCTTAGAGCTATTCAAGAATCCGCTCAAGGGCTTGTTCAGGATAAACCCGAGTTTGCGACTTTCATTCAGCCTAAGATTAATGAACTTGCACAAAACTTTGATGACCTCGAAAGAAATACGAAAGAAAAGGTACTCACTTGCCTTTTTTCATTAATGTAATAAAATGTTTTATTCGAAAATTCGAATTCATTTTTTATTTTGTTCCTGCAGGGAGAGCGATTGTTTGACGCTAACAGACAAGTTTTGTATGAACAAACTTGTGATGATATCGACACTTGGATGAACGATCTGGAGAAGCAGATTGAGGTTGCAGATTATGGAAACGACTTAGCTTCGGTCAATATTCTAATGCAGAAACAACAGGTGAGTTTCTAGTAATCTATTAATTCTACTCGGTTAATTTTATGTGCTTTTAGTGGTTCTTGAATTCTTTTATTTCGATTTTCTCCCGCAGATGATTGAAACTCAAATGGCTGTCAAAGCCAAGCAGGTAACTGAGCTAGAAAGTCAAGCTGAGTATCTTCGCCAAATGGATCCAGACAAAGTTGAAGACATCGTTGCAAAGAAAACAGTTGTGGAAAGTCGTTTTGATAAACTTAAAGCTCCTCTGGAAGTACGGTAAGTGGTTTTATTCTAGTTTAGCCTCATTGTTATAAGTATTGTTGATTCAAATGACACACACTGCTGCCGTTGATGTTGGATGGAACAGATGTTTTAAAATGAAATTGAAATGTGTTTAATACAATGCGTTTATAGGAAAACTCAGTTGGAGAAGAAGAAGGAAGCCTTCCAGTTTCGTCGGGACGTTGAAGATGAGAAATTATGGGTACATGAAAAGATGCCTCAAGCTACTTCCAGTGAATTTGGAAACAGTCTTTACAATGTTCATATTCTCAAAAAGAAAAATCAGTCACTTCGTAATGAAATCGAGCACCACGAACCTCGAATATATACTATTGTGAGCAACGGTCAGAAACTAATAGAGGAAGGACATGAAAATGCAGATGAGTTTGAACGGCTCAATGCCGAACTTCTGAAGAACTGGGAGGAACTAAAAGATGCTGTTCAACTTCGCAAAGAAAAGTTGTTACAGTCGGAGCGCGCCCAGCAATACTTATTCGATGCATCTGAGGCTGAAGCCTGGATGTCTGAACAAGAACTGTACATGATGGCCGAAGACCGAGGCAAGGATGAGATCTCTGCCCAGAACCTGATTAAGAAGCATGAGGCGCTTGAAAATGCAGTTAATGATTATGCCGATACCATCCGCCAACTAGGAGAAACTGCCAGGCAACTTATAATGCAAGAACATCCTGAAAGTGACAATATCGGAGTTAAGCAAGCCCAAGTTGATAAATTATATGCGGGTCTGAAGGATTTGGCACATGAGCGACGCTCCAAGTTAGAAGAAGCCCTCAAGTTGTTCATGCTAAATCGCGAAGTAGATGATTTGGAACAATGGATTGCGGAGAGAGAAGTGGTAGCCAGTTCACATGAATTAGGTCAAGATTATGATCATGTGACAATGTTGTGGGAAAGATTCAAGGAATTTGCCCGGGATACTGAGTCAATCGGTAATGAACGGGTGGCCTTGGTCAATGAAATGGCAGATGGACTGATCGCCGCCAAACACTCAGATGCAGCCACAATAGCGGAATGGAAGGATGGACTTAATGAGGCTTGGGCTGACCTCTTGGAACTCATTGACACGAGGACACAGATGTTGGTCGCTTCCCGAGAACTTCATAAATTCTTCCATGATTGCAAGGACGTCTTGGGACGTATTGCTGAGAAGCAGACAGCACTTCCGGATGAAGTGGGTCGGGATGCCGGGTCGGTGTCGGCACTTCAGCGAAAACATGTTCAATTCCTTCAAGACCTTCAGACTTTGCAATCTCAGGTACTGTTTCTTTGATTTCCTTAAAATACTGCATAAATAGAAGTTTCAATAATTCATCTTCTATTTTGTTTGCGACGTATTCATAGGTCGATCAAATCCAAGACGATTCGAGAAAACTGCAAGCTGCCTATGCTGGAGATAAAGCGAAGGAAATTACCAACCGAGAGGCTGAAGTTGTCAATGCCTGGAGGAATTTAGAAGGTAATCTCTTTCATTATGCAAGTTCATGTTCTACGTAGTTTAATAATAATAACCTTTCGTTCAGGAATTGTAGTAATAGAAGTTCCTGTTTATGCGACTGATGTCGTAACTGAAAAATTAAAATCTTTTATAGGACTCTGCGAAGCCAGGAAGCAGAAATTAGGTGACACTGGTGATTTGTTCCGATTTTTCAACATGGTGCGAACCCTTATGTTATGGATGGATGACGTTATTATTCAAATGAATACATCTGAGAAACCACGGTAGGCCTGATTTATAAGTGATGTAACTGCATAGCAACATTTGATAATTATTTCACTTTTTGGCTAACTTTGAATACTAAATTTTGCAGTGACGTCAGTGGAGTCGAGTTACTAATGAACAACCACCAGAGTTTGAAAGCTGAAATTGATGCACGTGAAGATAATTTTTCATCATGTTTCCGTTTGGGCAAAGAATTACTAGGACGAAACCACTATGCATCAGCTGAGGTAATTTGCGAAATGAATTTATTGGAAATTGAAAAAAATGCTATACTGTCTTGAATTTAAACAGTTCTCAATAATCCTTTTATACTGCTACTTTGTAGATCAAAGAGAAAGTCGTGGCTTTAACCAACCAAAGAAATGGAATGCTTCATCGTTGGGAAGAACGATGGGAACACTTACAACTAGGTAGTTTGGTTGAGAAAATGTATCAATAGTTTTCATGTTTTACTGGAGTAGTAGGGCTTGCAACTAATGACATGAAATACTCTGTCGCAGTTCTTGAAGTGTACCAATTTGCACGTGATGCTGCGGTGGCTGAAGCTTGGTTGATTGCCCAGGAACCTTATCTTCTAAGTCAAGACTTGGGCTACACGATCGATGAGGTTGAGAATTTAATTAAGAAACATGAAGCATTTGAGAAATCTGCAGCGGCTCAAGAAGAGCGCTTTACGGCTCTGGAACGTCTGACTACTGTAAGTTGTTTTAATGGGAAGTATGTACTGTAGTAGCTTCAAGCTGGCTTTAATACGAGAAAATGTTGTATCTCTTGGAAAAACTTTTTCTTCTCTATGCGTACAAATTATGTAGTAGATGCTAATTTTTTAAAGGTATTTGTTTGAAAACTATATTCTCACTCTCTCCTATATATTTTTCATGGTAAAACGTAATTTTTAAAATTGGTAGCTGGAAATAAGGGAGCAGGAAAAAAGATTGGGCCGCGAAGGGGGCTACTACCCCTATGAAATGGTGATTCGTAAATCTCTTATTTGTATTCGGGTTTTCCGCGTGATTTATGACATGCTAATTAACCAGTATCCATTAATTCCTCAGTATCTACATATATTTTGTACATGTTATAAGTAATAATCAATCCAGCTAACCCTTGTTCTAACTAGCCACCTTGGATTTCTATTTTACTACTATATTTTTTTTATTTATCGTTAAAATATTTTGAGTGCTTTTAAACGCAAAGATTGCCGGCGTTAGAAATATCCTCTTGAGTTATAGTTATTGCTAATTCATTCTCTTTATTTACAATTTCATTATTGTTTTTATAATTATGGCGCTAGCACCTTAGAAAGGAATTACTCGTCCAAAAAACTGACTTATTCATTAAATGTACAGTAATATAACCCGCATCTTTCTGGGGGTGTTATTAGTTTTCTCTTTATATAAGACGGGTGCTTTATTATTAGCATGCTGCGTTCTTAATTTTTACTAGTTTCATTAGTTAATTTCACCTTAATAAATTAACGGAATTTTCTTCAATCATTGTACAGTATGAGATTCGTGAACGCGAGAAGCGAATTCGAGAAGAAGAAGAACGGCGTCGCGCGGAAGAGTTAGCGAAAAAGTCACCCCCCAAGTCACCAGAAAGTGATCGACCTGATGGTGCTCGGTCACCGGAACAAGTTTCAGAACGTGAAGCTCCTCCAGTAGCTCAGCCTACATCCGGTAAGTTCGTTCTCCCCTGTGGAAACACCGAGCTCTTTCATATAAAATGCATTGATACGAATCCGTTTAATGAGTTGTTGTACATATTACATATACACACGTTTACGTTCATATATTAGTTTTAGATAACAGTAAACGACGGAATATTTTAGTATGTAAGTGACATCACTCAACTTATGGGGAGACAGTAAGCTCAATGGTTGACCCATTGAAATTATTGCATTTATCAATCATGTTCCAATGATTTAAGATTACTGATAGAGGGATAAGAGTGGGTACACACTGAAATATTTAAGTTTCTTAAACTTATTTGTGGGCTTGACTTTCTTTTTGCTAAATTCTCTGTTCTCTCTTTTCAATTTTTGTTGTTGGTTTTATTTATTTATTTTTTTGAAACAAAAGCATGCATGATATGAGCTAGTAGATTTTGTATTATGGGTAGTGATTTTATTATTCGATGATGTTGTTGGTATCGTGTTCTTCATTATGTATGAATCTTTGTATTTGATTTACTTGGTTTTTCATTTTTGTCATTTTTCACTGATATAAAATCTTTTTGCATGCACGCCGCTCTTTTCGGCTGTAAAATGGTATTTTAGCCTCTAGAGGACAGTCATCTTCGATTGCCGAATCCTCCAGGGCAGGAGATATAAAGAGCCAAACCCTACCAGCAAAAATGAAGAAAAAACCAGGTATGATGATGATGATGTGTGATACACAAAAACTCAAAATTTCACGAAGAACGAGAAGTTTTCGACATAGTCACGGCGTGTGTGAAAATCTTCAGTATGAATTTGGCTCATATTTGTGTCAATGTGGCTTGAAAGGACAGAGTACTTGCAATGCAATTAATACTGTTAATAGCCAGACTAGCGGTGATAATATTATTAATGGAAACTTGGCTCATTCACATAACTTACCTGCCTCCGTTAACTATAAGTTAGCCCCAACATTATTGTCTCCAGTAGTAACCAGTGACAGTAATAATTATTACTATTTTCATTCTTCAAACGCCGAAAGGATTCCATGGAATCAGTGCAGTTGTTACAGAGCACACTCCAGTCTCATTGACCATACTCCCATTGCGGGTTACTGTTCTTCACTGGAAAGTAAAAGTCTAAATTTTCCCGGAATTTTAAATTTTTTTGGGTCTCCCTCCACCAGCTTGACTGATTTTCAAAGAAAATGGAATTGTACTAGACGGTTTCATCCCCCCGAAAGAACAGTATTTTCCCAAAATTATTATATTCCAAGTTATGCCTCCTCCCGGGCGAAGCTCTGCAGTACTCGATCGGTAATATCTGCGTATTACCGGGAGTGGAGAAAGAAATTAGATATTATTTTAACCTCCTTGTTGTATTTCACAGCAGTGCTATTAATCATCTCTGCATTTTATCTGTACTTTCAACTGTTATAATTTGGCGATGATTTGGCTTGTAAAAAGAATATGTGGGCATAGACGTTAAAAAAATTCCTTGGTCACAATTGTAAAAGCATGCATATGTGCATGTAGTAGTTTAGTTTTGTAGATGTACTATAGCATATATGTAGATTTTAGATTTTCAGTTAAACAGTAGATCGCAGTATGTCTGAAGCCTCTCGTTCTACCATTTTTGTTGCGAATTTTTATACTTTTATTTTGTTAAATCACTAATACTTTGTGGTTAGATACTTTTATCTAGACATACGATTGCTTTTTCTTTGGATCTAAATTTTTTTGCCTGTATTTTTTGTAGTCGCAATGAAACTTCCGTCCTTTATTGAATCCGTTGTATCATCCTCCTCACCCAGCACTCCTAAGACGCCTAAAACTCCTAAAACTCCTAAAGGGTCAATCAAAAGCTCTAAGGGTTCTTTAAAGAGTCCGAAAAGTTCCTTGAAAAGCCCTTCTTTCTCCATTAAATCCCAAAGTAGTACTGGTGCTGCGGGAGTGGACCATGAGACTGATGATGATTTCTATATAAATGATCCAAGTGATTTAGAGGGACATGAAACTCGTGAGTGAAGTAACGACTAAATAATTTTCAATTTATAAGACTGGGAACTTTTGTACTCGAAAATTCCGGTCTGGCTGGAAGCTTTTCGTTTTTTATGTTGTTAAAACTACCTTCAGTCGCTACTATCTTATTTACTAAAAGCTTATGGTACCAGATTTTACATACAAGTGATCTTTACATACCTGTAACTCGTCCCTCCTTATGTGAATAGTTGCAATTTTTGCTATTTGGTTTAGTTGATCAGTGTCTAATTGAGTTGATTACTATATTTGTTATAAATAAATGCATTTGTATTCGCTTGTCCGTGTCGTAATTTCAGTCTGTAAAAAATTGAAATCAGTGCTTCAGAAATACTGTGAAAGTTGGTATTTATTTAGATTTGTATTTTGTGAATCAGTTAGTATAAAAGGTAATTACGTACGAACATAGAACGGCCAAAGTATTTATAAGTATGTATTAAGTGACTACCGTATTAGTTTATAATCACAGCTAAATGTATTCTGGCGTGTGATTTTGGGCAGTTAATTTTATGGTTTTGTTCTAATATCGTGTTTATTTAATTAGAGGGCTTCATTAAGTAAATAATTAAATCGGCTTTTTGTAGTTGAAAAGTTCAAATATTTATTTGCATATAGTGGTGGATTAAAAATATTAATTTGCCTGGCTGCGGTGCTAATAATACTAAGATTGCTTTACGCATGTGTGTATGATTGGTGATGAATCAAATGGTTTTGGGTCACTTTCTTGGTAGTAGTATTAGTAGTTGAAGCAGTAGTAGAACTTCGTCTACCGTAGTAGAAAGTAGAAAGCGGTGACTGGTTTGGTTGTCAAAATCAATAGGTTGATTGTACACATGAAGAACTTTAATTTTTGTGAAAGTATTTATACAATAGAATGAGAGGTCTGTTGATACTGGAAAAACTAGTCGTTCTTTGATAATGGTTTTCGTTTCACATGGATTGAATGATTATCATATATGATAATATTTTTCATTATTTTTCTCGTTGATATTATTGTGCTATAATTTGTGATGTTGGTTGTGTTACTATATTATTGTATTGTGGTTACAACTGTTGTGTTAAAATGCTTGTGGTGACTAACTTAATTAGCGGACTCCTCCTTCGAAGATGCGAAGAAGGGTGGTCGGTCTAGGTCTAAGTCCCCTTTCCGAAGCTTCCGGTGGAAAAAATCGAAGAGTTCAACGCTTGAGGCGATTCCTGCTAGTGCCTCCGACGATGAGTCTAATATTCAAAAAGTGAAAGGTACTTTCCCCCCGCTTTGTTTTCTTAAAGCGGAACATTAGCTAATCAGTAATCATTTTCGCTTCCCAGTAAAAAAAATTTAATTACAATCAAAATAGTAAGTAGTTTTGGAAAATTTTCTCTGGTGTTTTGGCTACCGTTGAAACTCTATGATACACCTACCTTTGTAAATATACTACTATATAGACGTTTTATTACCTCGAAATCCCTTTCAGTAGACTCCTGGCACAAAAAAGATATACTTTACAATAATTATTTTTTAGTACATACTAGCGTATCAGCGACTCTTCTTTCTTAAGTACTTGGTTTAGTGGAGTTGGTAACCGTTGTATTTATTATGCAGCAAGTAGAAATTAGTTTGAGCATTGGAGAAATATTTCCATATTTATGCTCCCTATTATATACACTTACGAGTAGATGCACAAATGGAATTACCCTGGAATATTGTTTTGCAATAAATGGCTGAACTTCTACTGCCTATACATTAGGATACATAAAGCGTAACTGCAAACTGCAAGAAGGTGACGGGTCCTTGTTGGTTAAATGCAATATTGAGCAGGTGATGGCGTAAAGTAGGTTAAAGTTGAGAGACATTCGGTAAGAAAACAACTTCTTACATGATTATTGTATGTAAATGCTAAAATAAAGTGGCTTGTGCTTTTCTGATATTTATGCTTTTGCTGTGCTTGAGTATGGTTATTGTCAGCATGCTGTAGTAATATATATATATACATATATATATCTATATATCTGTAAGTTATGTCATGATGAAGCATGTTGTTTAATTTGACAGTTTTCGTCTTCTTTGGGGTGGGACATCGGCTTAGTATAGTCAGCATAAATAATCAATAAATTCTTGCCGGGGTGACGGTGGGTGGATGGAAATGTTTTTGTTAGATTGTCATTAATCAGTATCTTTATGGCACTCTAATTTCAATGCAGAACGCCCTGGACCAAGCGATGAAGAGGTACTCGAAGCACTCCTTATTCGTAAACATGAATGGGAATCAACGACCAAGAAATCATCCAATAGGTGAGACGTGTCTCTAAACAAAACTTGTTGTTAAATCATGGAAAATTCCTGGAATGATCTGGTTACAAATGAATATGCTTTTGACGAGGAAACTAAAGTCTATTTTTGTAAAATTATTTTAGATCTTGGGACAAAGTATATGTTGTTCTGCGAGGAGGTTCCCTTCTCTTCTATAAAGATCAAAAGAATTTCAAAATGCAACCTGATGCCTATTTCCGGGGAGAGAATCCTGCAGAATTAGTTGGGGCTACTGCCGAAGTTGCTGCTGACTATACTAAGAAGAAGCACGTTTTCCGACTTAAGTAAGCCCAGTTTCATGTGAAATGTATTTTCTGTACTGAAAATCGTGTGTATTTACCGTAATTTTCTGTATATTTTTTCAAGTTTGATTAAAAATAAACAAGTTGTGTAGATGCGATGGCAGTCGTAAATTGCTTTTACCTAGTTTACAATGTTCGAAATAAGAAAGAATAAATATTAACATGTCCTGGTTCTGGTTGTTTACAGATTGGCAAGCGGAGGTGAGTATTTATTCCAAGCTAAAGATGATGAAGAGATGCACCAGTGGGTAGGAGGAGTACAAGAGGTAGCTCATAGTGAATCGGGAGCAGCCGGTCCATCACGGGCACAGACCCTCCCAGCTTCCTCTGGCGAAAAGAAGGATGAACCGAAGAAACGAGGATTCTTCACCCTGAAAAAGAAATAAGGATTATAAAAACTTAATAAAAAATACTATTGTAAAAAGAAGAAAAAAGGATAAAAACAGCTTTCATCTTGTACACGTAGATTCTTATAAAAATTAACTCTAAAAACGTTTAGTAATAATTTCTTAGACTAATTTACATATTGTAAGGGTATGATACGCTGTTATATTATTATATGGTTCTGCAATTTATTGTATTGACATTTGAAACGAAAAAAGGAAACCCACAACAGGAAATATTCACTAGCCATTTATTAATATTATTATAAAAAAATACTTCAAGATTATATACACGATTTACATACACACGAAACGTACGTACATACCAACATATGTATATTCACACCCTAGATGCTGTTATTAGTATAATATATGACGTTTCTATATAGATAATTGCTAGTGTTTAATAATATTAGGTCCAGTGAGTTAAACATAAAAGTTTCCATTTTATTTGTTGCGAGACTCAATATATTTAATGAACACGTGAGAATATATTACCGTAAAGGCGTCAATTACCAAGATCGGAATATAATGAAACAGTGTTAAAATCGTTTAAAATTAAGGGTGTAGTTTTGAAGATTGAAAAAACAAACTGGGTCTCTGATGTTAATTTGAGGAACTATTTGTTTGGGTGGGAGAGTCAAGAAAACGAAGGAAAGTATCTATTCTGGCAGAGTTTTTATTTTGCTTGTTTATCGTGATTAGGGTATTAATATTATATTATCTACACGTTGTAGAACCTAGGGGATTATGAAATGTAGATACATGAAATTGACTATGACAGATGAATATTTTAGTTTGTCGGAGGAAACAATGACGTTAAAATATGAAAATGTATCAGAAGCGTTAGTAGTTGAATTATTTACAGAGAAATGACAGGTTTTCCTAAGGAATTACATGAAAATTGCCATAATTATTACTATTACCAAAAGCTTACTTACTTATTGTAATAATTGTGTTACGGTACATATTATTCTGCTCTTTCCGGAAGTGTTCTTGTTCAATATTTTTAATGGAAAATTATAAATTGTAGCATCTCTGACCTTAGTAGTACCTATGCAGCAGTAAAACAAACGACGGCTTTTTTCCAATATGTTTAAACCAGTATGTTTGAGTAGTATCACTACGATTTTCTTTCCTTGAATTTAATTTATCAAGGAGTGTATGTGGCAACAACAAAAGAAGTACTCTAACGTATCTGTATCTAAGGAAAATAATTATTACTTGATGCTAACTCGTGTAGAAACTATGGTACATTTTAATATAGTACATACATGCATACACATACATACTTACTATACAAATGTAATTTAGCAGTGCGTTAAACTGAACTAATGCAGAGCTAATCAACATTCAACTGCCGTTTGCAACAGTCACCTATTAGAAATTTAAACTTTTAATTACAACTTGTTAATTACCATTATTATTATTATTACATAATGAATAAAGTGAACTATTGAAAAATATTCCATATATGAGAATGTATGAAAAGCTGATTATCCAGTAAAGATAATTGATTGGATGAAATTTTAAAATAGAGCACAAAAATTCAGTGCTTCTATGTAAAGGAAAAGTTTTAAGATGACGACGTGATTTTGTTCCTGTCTTTGCATTATTAAACTAAATAATGCTTCGATTATTTATTTTTGAACCATGGAATGATCGCTGGAATTCTGCTGGTGTGGTCGCGACTTCTAATCAGCAGTATGTGTATCTAACTTCTCTAAAATTAATGAGTATTTCTGAGTTATAGTTTTTGAAATGTCTTCTTTACGCACGTCCTAGATTTGAGAAATGAAAAAAGCTATTAGTAAATTGGCCTGCGAAAATCAGTTTTCACTTTGCACACACGTTATGTGGGATTTTGATAGCTTTTTGTATGGTCTTTTTTGAATGATGAGAGAGGTTTCAAAATGAAGATTTTCATCATGACATTGAAAATGATTACTTATACACATGATGTTGTGAGAATGGGTAGGTGTATGTGGAAGTCCTAGGAATTTCCTTTCATAGTAACTGGTTGCAAGTCGTATGTGAAACCCTCAAGATACTGCCGGATGTGAAACTATTACTACCATGTAATATGAATTGTATGCAAAATTGTTATTGTAATTTTCACTCAATAAAAATATTAACACCTTGATGGCTGAAATACAGTGTGTGAATTTATCTGTTTAATAAATTATAATAATTTATGAAAAAGTCATCAGTCATGGTCACACACACACCTTGGGATTTGGGAAATCCGAATGAGTTCATGTAAAAGAGAAATGATGCGTAAATTTTGGGACGGATATTGAATACCAATGAGGGAACATAGTTCTAGTGAAAATATTAAAGTCTTAAGCAACTAATAATGATTAATTATTATCTGTAGTTACCTTTGTAATAATAATGATAGAATGAAGCTGATTACTAATTGTTGCTAATACCATGATATAACTATTAATGGCTAACAATGGCTTACTTATACTATTAGTAGGAATGGATATTGTAAATAATTTAAAATTACTATAGTTATGGCATTAATTACTATATATGCTTCTTGTAGTGAAAATGATTGGTAAAATGGGTATCAGGTTTTATTAATAAACGTATGTGATCAGGTGAATTTTATTGCTTGAGCTTTTATGAATGATATGGTGGGCTAAATAGTAGTAGTACACATGTTCAAATGAATTTTTCAACCCGGAAATTTGGGCGCCATGCTGCTGCTGTTAAAAATTAAGCAGAAAAAATTTAATATTGCATCTTGATATGCTAATATAATAATGCTGCTATGTGGGAAAAAAATTGTTGAAAATCTTTTTCTGTCTCTCGAGAAAATTTTATGATTGGAAAAAGAGTTTTTGTGAACGCAAAGGCATGTACAGAGCGATGTGCTGTATATCCAATGTAACAGCATTGCGCGTGCAATTATCCGCGAGTCAAAACGTAATGATAAATTATCTTAAAATTAACTAATACTGCTACTACTAGGCCGTACTGAAAACTTTCGGTTAGAGAAAATGACATGGAAGATGGTAAATGGTTAATGTAATATATCTGGTTTCTACATATGATTCTATCAGTTAATAATATACTAAACGACGTATTGTACGTACATTTTCACACTGTTACTAAATCTACTTACTAAAACATTGACTTTGTGTGTGTGGCCCAAGCCGTAATAATTATATAAACGTATAAAAAAACTTTTCAACGTACTTAGAGAGAGGATGCTAAAATTATTTGCTTGTTAATTATCATGAAAGACATATATTAAAAAATCTGGAGTAAAATTCATGTAATATCTGCGTTTACAAAAAAAATGGCGAAACACTACTATAGCATTGTAAATTAATTTGCTTGGAAAGTTGTACATCTAGTAATTTGTAGACTCACAATTTTAAAGTAGCGAGTATAAGAAAGAGCGAGAAAATGTATGTATGTAGTGATTAATAAACTGCCTTTGCATTGCTCCGTTCCTTTTTTAGGTTTTCGGTTTTTGTATGCATTAATCTATATCAATGTTGTGTGTCAGCTGAACTTTTATTATGTACAAGGATAATAATATTATCATTACCAACTTCTGAATCATTTCAAGCATTATTGTTCAAGTTAATGGGATGATGGATTTTTATGTGCTCTGTATGTCATATGTCAACCATAAATAATGCTATGAATAAACTCAGTTCAGTTTTTGCCTTAAGATCTTCCTCCCTATATCTCTTTCTTTCTGCATCCATAATATCATCAACCTTCTGTATTTCCGTATTCCCATGGAGTTGCGTCTAGTTACAGATTTCTTAAAAACTGTACATCAATGAGATATGAGATCCTTTCAGCTTCATGTTAAATATGTTTCGCAGCCCCAAGGACTATTAACATCACATTAAATTATAGCATACGAATAATAATAACAAATTTCACTACCTCATAAGAAATTCATTCCTCCTGGAAATAGAATGTTGCAGCGAAATTGCTTTTCCACTTCCCTTTGATAGTTTATCACTCTTATTGTTAGTCTTTTTCATCAGCTACCCTAAGGAGTTCCCTTAACACTTAACACTTTCTTCCGTTGCATCCACATTTTGCCTTTTCTCTATTTTAGATCCCTTTACATATAGGGAGGATTAACCTCATAAACATTTTGCTTCAAATAAATAATGGCAGCTTGTATGGACTGGGCTACGAACAGGTATAGATTATAAAATAATGTAATCTTCGGACGACAAAAGCTTTAGCAAATAATTACCCCAGCAAATCTTATCATTGAAGGCAGGTCAGGACATGAGTTGCCTCTAAAGCTACAAATCTGCAGTTTTTCTCTTATGTAAAAGTTACAGCTTCAAAGTGGAACCACGAGTTTGTTTTTACAGATGCACATGTGACTCGATACAGAATAGCAAATTATGCACCTACCTGTAGCATAAACTTGAAGGCTTGACGGTTGTGTTAACATTTTTTACTGTTTAATGGTTTTGTAGCCAGACTTCTTGATTAAAGAGTATAAGCAAAAGCATGGAATAACTGGTTTAGTTATATTTTTGTATCAGACCAAGACCAGTTTTTCGTGATTATCCATATAGGCTGATTTCATCATTGAGCCGGGAAGAATGAGCCATAAGAGCCCAAAAATTGAAGGGATAATATCTAATACTAAGGACAAACCTCCGCTTTCATATTATCTATAGGTACATTGTATTCTGCACACGACGGCAATGAACACGAATAATGAGAAAGGAAGGAGTTTTTCACGCAGATAAAAGTCACAATTCTATCTTTAAAAATGAACTCACCCAGCCAACCTTCCTTAGCCGAATAGCTATGCTCAAAATGACCTCGTATCATTTCATTTATTTAACAATAAATTAAAGCAATTGAGACAACTATACCCATGTCTTTATACAACGCATGTATATATTATGTTGCCTTGCAAAGAGTTGAAACTATGAAAAATGTGAATTTATTTCTTCCTTTAGCTTATTTGTGGGATTTCTCTCACACAGGGACGAGATTTCCGAGAAGGCCGACAACATTCGATGGAAACGTGATGGAATCAACAATGAAAGTAACTCTACTGCCTCAGGAATTATCTCGAAGAACAAATGGACAGTGTTAGGAATGAGCTTTTAGTATACACACATGATAAGTTCCATTCTCTTGTCTTTACTCGATTTTATCCGGTCAAATTTGACATTTTACTGGAAATATTTTTCGACCAGGCAAATCAAAATGCCCGGCGAGGAGCAACGTCGTGAGTGGGTTCAGAAGTGTGTGTCTCCGGACGGGAGCTGTGTAGTTACCAAGACAGTTCATACGAAAACTTTTGTGAGGCATGTCGAGACTTCATCCAGTAATGGAACAGTTTCTCAAGGACTCGTTGATGACGTGGTTAAGAAATTGAAAAATTTCGATGACCTGGAATTAAATACACCGGTAAATGTAAGAGTCAGAAATATTTTCCTTGTATTTAAAGATTTGAAATCTTATATGGAAAATATACAGAAATATGACCATCATTAAATAATTCTTAAGCTAAAAAAATTAAACTAATAATAACTAATTAAACTAATTCATTTATTTAATTAAACTAATTAACTGAAGAAATAATAAAAAAAATTAATTTAGAAAAATGAAAGATTCTGTGTGCTTCTATTGAAGGAAACTCCTACACTATCAGACACAGGAAAGGAATATTTTCTTGAAGCTGCCAAAGCTGAAGCTTGGATGGCAAAACAGCGACTGTCAATCACAGCGGAACATCGTGGAAAGGATGAATTATCAGCACAGGGTCTTATACAAAAGGATGAGGCGCTTGAAAATGCTGTGAATGACTATGCGGACAAAATTCGTGAGCTCAGACACTCTGCGGATCAGCTTAAGCTCGACGAGCCTGAAAGTAGTGAAGTCATTGAAGCAAAGCAAGCTCAAATTGAACACGTGTACGCAGCACTTAAGGATTTAGTACAGGAAAGACGCTCCAAATTGGAAGAAGCAATTAAACTTTTTATGCTCAATCGTAAAATTGATGACTTGAAACGATGGTTTGCTGAGAAAGATGCTGAAGCCAGTTCAAAGGAATTGGGCAAAGATTACGAAGATGTCAAGACTTTGCTGAAGAATTTCAAGGAATTTGCAGATGACACGGAAACAATTGGCACTGAGCGAATGGCTTCCGTAGAGTCCACAGCCGATGCCCTCATTCGCGCTAAACATTCAGATGCCGCTAGCATTTCTCTATGGAAAGATGGCCTCAAAGAGGCTTGGGCTGATCTCTTGGAACGAATTGATACACGAGCACAGACGTTGGAATCTTTTGTGTCCCTTCATAAATTCTACCATGATTGTAGAGAAGTTTTGGGACTCATAAATGAGAAGCAGGCACAATTGAATTTGAGCGATGATGTTGGTCGGGACGCGTTGACCATGACTTCCTTACAACGTAAACATGACCAGTTCCTTGAGGATCTTAAGCTTGTCCAGGCCCAGGTAAACAACCCTTATTTCACATTCAACATTGTTTATAGCAATTAATATTACTTTCATTTCATCACGTCGCTCCTTTAAAAAGAATTGTCTGCCTGCGTAGGTCAATAAAATTCAAGCGGACTCAAAAAAGCAGCAAGCAGCTCATGCTGGAGACAAAGCCAAGGAAATTGTTAAGAGAGAAGCGGAGGTCATGAGCACCTGGAAGAATCTAGAGGGTATGCATTATTTGATTTAGCATTGATTAACAACATCGATCCTAAAATTCCAGTCTTTCACGGCTCAAATAAAGATTTTCATGCTTATTTCAGTGGAGTGTTGCTTTCTAGGTCTCTGTGAAGCCAGAAAGACGAAAATGGACGACACTGGAGATTTAATCCGACTCTTCAACATTGTCCGAACTCTCACCAATGACATGGATGATGTTATTATGCAAATGTATACAGCAGACAAATCCGGGTAATTTCGACTATTTCAATGGATTCTAAATTAATTTGTGTACACAGTGCATACGTAATTTTGACAATCTTTTTTAAAAATTTCCACAGGGATTCCAATGATCGTGTGGAATTACGTATAAAAAACCACGAGAATTTAAAAGCAGAAATTCAATCTCGAGAAGATAAATTTTTAGCTTGTACTCGCTTAAGTAATGAACTCATAGCTCGGAATCATCATGCGTCTGCAGAGGTATGGAAACTTTAGATTAATTTATATGAAAACAGGACAATCCTCGTACCTGCCAAATATTTTCGATCATTTTTTTAAACAGATCAAAGATAAAATCCAGTCCTTGACCAATCAAAGAAAAGGTATTCTCAAGCGCTTGGATGAAAGAATTGAGGGACTAAAACGGGGTATGTACTTAAATGAACAGAGCTTTTATCTTCTGTTATATGGCGAGACAAAAATGTTTTGCTAATTCAGTTTTACACAATGAAATTAAATAAGGATTTTATTGTGAAAATTCCATTTATAGAATCCAATGGACAAACCAGTTTGGTCCCACCAGCTACTCCTAAAAGCCTTGGAACATGTAGTACACCAGGTAAACACGTTTATATACTCCAAAATAATATGTGAAAAATATATTTTTTAAATAACTGTCGTCAATCTGGGATCTTCTAAGTTCAATAAAGTTTCCATAAATCTCACTTCCTCGTGTTCTATCTATTTATAGGCACACCCATGATCAATGGAAAGAAGGACGCTCGGTCAAAATTGGCATTTAGAAGTTTCCGTAGGAAAAAGGACAAGCAGCCAGAATTATTGGAGGTGAAACAGGTTGCTAGTGCTTCCGACGATGACTTACATATTGAAAAAGTTAAAGGTATGTGATTTTAAAAAGGGAAACAAAAGTACCTAGAAACTAAATAATATTACATTTATAAAGTTTCATAAGAAATTGCATATATAGATATGTAGTGAGTGTTGGAGTCACACAGTTTATTTTCTTGGTCATTAGAACGTCGGGGAACAATTCAAGGTGAGGATGAACTTGAATCGGTGCTAGTACGTAAACATCAGTGGGAAACCTTAGCCAAGAAATCTTCTCACAGGTTCGTGTTTACAGCCTGTAAAGTTTTTATTTGCCTGTCATTAATGTAGGTTTAGTACTATTTGTGGAGGTTAATTTGCCATTTTGTAATGATTTTTCCAGATCGTGGGAAAAACTCTACACTGTTCTACGAGCTGATTCCCTTCACTTCTACAAAGACCAGAAGAGCAGCAAAATTTATCCTAATGTTCATTACCGGGGAGAGAATCCACTAGCTTTAGTTGGCCCTTCTGTTGAAGTTGCTTCGGACTATACGAAAAGGAAGCATGTTTTCCGTTTGAAGTAATAAAGAGTTGAAAGATTTTATTTTACAGTTTACTTAGCGCCATAAAGTGAATTAGTAAAGTGTTGGAATAATTTACCATTTAATCCTAGTATATTTCCATGTGGTGGATGACGAGCTAGATAAGGTAATTTTGTCATTTAATTCCAGATTGGCAAGCGGGGCTGAATATTTACTGCAAGCAAAGGATGATGAGGAGATGAGTCAGTGGGTAAGTGCAATACAGAAGGTGGCTCATAAAGAAACGGATGCAGCTCGTTTGTCCAAAACCCAGACACTTCCAGCTTCCTCTGCAGAAAAAGTTGGAATGAAGAATGGCTCCTTGACGATGAAAAAGTAATCAGCTCACGACTTATAATAATAACCATTTTTATAGTTGAAGAGTTTGAAGAGGGGTTTTAAATTGGAGAATCAAATAGATAAACAATGTAAGGATAGGCAGTTCCCCCACCACCAAGACTAAATTTGCTAAAATCAGTACGTGCTAGTAATGAGGTGCGCTTATTTAAATAACTTCCAATTTGTTTTACTTATTGCCCAAATTAGGGGCTTCAAGTGGATACTAAAGGAATTTTAAGCTTTAATGGCAAACGCTTCCATTTCATGGCATTATCCTTCATACTTCATTGATATGAAGGTGTACACATCTGAGCTATTTGTTTATCTTACTCATGAGCATTGAATTGCTAATTCTTTACACAAAAAACAGTGACTTGTAGTTTACTAGATAAAGTGATTTACTTGATTTTATGAAATAAAATGGCATCAGTGGTTTAATAAAAATCATTTTGTAAGAATAATTACTCTCATTCAAGATAATACTTAAGGAATAAATATTTTACTGCTATAAGTAAAAAGATTTCGCTAATTTTCATCTTCATCCATAAAATACGTGGAGGGGTCAAATTCATATTCTTCTTCTTCTTCTTCATCTTCTTCTTCTTCCTCGCCGGTTCTTTGGCAGCTTAATTGCGGTTCAAGGCACTTGCTCAGATCATCAGTATTCATATCCATTGAACATCCAAGCCTGAACGTTGCTTTCTCTAA
>JAQFXU010001622.1:0-27119 GCA_034693705.1 Spatulosminthurus flaviceps | reverse complement strand
TTACCTGGAGAAGGAGATTCCATAATTTGGTTTTTTAAGACATCTGTGGAAAAAGTAATATTTGGAAGAAAAGCCCTCTATTCTTTTTCTGTAAGAAGATTTATCCTGGAAATAATATAATTGACGATAATAGAAAATAAAGTACTAACTCGTTGAATGAAGAGATTAAAAATGTCTTTGAAAATTCTCTCTATTTCCTCTGACTCCTCCGATTAAAATATTTATTAAAAAATATTGGATTTTCCAAGAAAGATTTTTTTCAATGAGTAAGTATACGAAACGGGAAAATACGTTAATCTTTTTTTTTCGTAGGTTGAATCGTAGAAATCTCAAAGGTATTATGTATTGGTTTCGTAGCAGCAGCATATGTTTATATAAAATTCATGATATTTTTCCAGACTCTCCTCATAAGAGACAATAATATGGATGGAGCTTGATATTTTTTTTTCAAGTTTCTACTTGGACAGATTTTCGATTGGGACAATATGAGTGTATCCAAGTGCAGTGGGGAAGGGAAAGATGAAGGAGATAGGAGGAGGGACGGTCATGACCATGATACAACTTATCCCTGATACAAGACCGGGCCTATACGTAGAGAGAATAATAGGAAAGAATGTGAAAGCGAGGCTTTGGGAAGAGTGGACAAATCGCAGCACTCGTTCTCATTCAATGGAAAGTCGTAGATCAAACTTGGCTTGATTTATTGTTAGCATGCGTTACATGGTAAATATGTATACCTATACATATCCATCGCTCCTTGTGCACTCTCACTCGGCCCATGTAATTATAACGAGCTACTCAGATAATATACGTGTACCTTCCGTACAATTCCCTTGGAAAAAACTCAATATTTGTAGTAGTTATGAAAATATTTAAAGGAGCCCGGGACCTACAGATAGCAGGGAGTGAGGGTGCCAAGTTTAATGTTAAATCCATTGCCAATATATCATCCTTCCCTATATAGCCAACGTAGACCACGAAGCTCCGAATCAAAAGAGAGGGAGAGAGTGAGCAATAGAGAGAGAGAGAGAGAGAGAAGAAGCAGAAGAAGAAGAAGACTTTCTTGGAGAAAAGTATACACACTTTTCCAGCACATTTCTTCAAATATTTAGATAAGGTCGATCTTCTCCTCGATACTCTTCTATATAATAAAACGTGGGTGACTCTCCCCGTGAACCAACACAAGACTCTTTGTCTTCTTCTTCTTAGAACTGACAACTCAATCAAGTGCAAACTTTCCCCCCAAGGACTATGACTACGGACAGACCATTCAAGTCTGTAATTATTCTCGGCACCCCCTTCAACTCTTGTTGTTTCCTAATCAGCTATGGAGCAGGGATAATCAAAGATGAGACTTTACTTTCCAAAGAATCATCATCATCATCATCTTCCACCAACATAATATTCCATATGTATAAGATCATCCACCAGTAACCAATTACCTTCTTTTTGCCTCATCATCCTTCATAGTGAGCTTCAACTCTCTTTTATCACACACACACACACGCGTCATAGCACCATGCAGGTAAAAAAAAACTCTCCAAAGCCTCCGCATCTTTTCAATGCATTATTATTATTATTATTGGCATGGAACAAAAAGAATTTTATCCTACATTTTTTTCTTCACCTCTATATGGTTAACTATATTTAGTATGAGACTTGGCTCTTACATGTCAAATCCCTACTTTGTAATCTTCCCCATTAAATAATTATTGTACCTTTGGAAAGGAGATAGAGCAGCAAATACAGAAAAGATAGATCAATTACAAGAAAAATTCCGTTCTTTCTATTACATTTAATAACTTGGGAAGATAAAAAACTCAGGGTTTCTTTAAGCGTGCGTTGTAATTGTAAGCTACGCTATAATAGACACTCTTTGGGAAAAGTAGCGCGAGGAAGAAAAACTCCAATTGTTTAGCATTACAAGCGCTTGAGAAAGTAAGAAAAATGTACGTTTAACATCACTTCGCCATTGTACATTGTACACGCTAGAACGCTGCTTATTGTCAATGACAAAAAGTTATCTTTTGAAAAAAACATATTCTATAACTACGAATATATGCGTATGTATAAACATAGATTTATATGGGGGCAAGAAAAGCATATTACAAAGAGATTTTTTTTCTACATACTCATTCTATGCTTGGCGATAGTAGTACATTGTAATGATATGGTAGTCCCGTTAAAGGGTAAACACAAATGACGCCGTGTCATTCCTTGAGTGTCTCCACATATATAGATCCGATACTCAGTGAGTTGAGTGTACGTGTGTCTTTGTATGTATAATAACTATACATACGTAAGAGTGAGAGAGAGAGAGAGAGAGAAGGATGAGGATGCAAATGCGAGATGATTTTGTCTCCTGCTTCCTCTCTAGCTTAAACTATGAGCTTAAGTTAAACGCCGTGTAAGTTTTCCATGAGTGAAGACAAACGTGATACTTTAACTACCACGAAGGAACTAAAGGAACTTTAGCATCCACAACACTATTCTCACTCCTGTCTCGATCTCCGTACACACTCAAAACTATTCTCCTAGTAATTTTGTGTACATAGTTGGTTACATTACTTTGACAGAATAGCAAAGGCTTTCCTATCTGATAGGAATTGTGTTGTGAGAAGGAATACCTTAATCTAAGTTTTTTTTCACTCTTTCGCTCTGTCTCCCTCACCAGAGGGAAAGAAAGAAAAAAACTGAGGAGAATATGTATAGGAATTGGTGAAGAGCTCAGTGGAATTCTTGGAGCGATTAAGTCTTTTCTTATAGGGAGGAGAGGAGAGGAGAGAGAGAGAGAGAGAGCATGTGAAGTGATGTCGGATCAATGGTTAGGTGATAAGCTTGTCTTGTATGGATGGTGGCACACAATTCCACCACGTTGTCTATTATAAAGCTACTGCATATTTCCTCTCTCTCTCTCTCTCTCGCACTCTCCTCCGGATAGTTATTAGTATTCCTTTCCACATTGAACACATGGAAATAGATATGCTACAATCCTAGGGAGCTTATTACTTGCACAGGAGAGCAATACCGACACGTAGGCATTGCTCCATATGACTCCATTCCCTCATCCTTATGTGACTCTATAGGAAATGTTAGCTACACCTCTTCTAGTAAATACTTACTCAATCTCTGTACATATCTTGAGGGAAGATGAAGTGAATCCAGGAAAATTAACAAAATGTTTTTCTCTATGGAAACATACGTGTGTACAGAAGACTTCAACCTCATAATCCCTTGTAATCCCTTGTGAATACTGAGACAGGCTATGTGGACTTGTGTGTGTGTGTGTGTATAAGAGCTCGTGACTAAATGATTATTTATGTTTCTTTTCATACAGAAACAATGTTTTTATAACGGAGATCCTATTTCTATTTACCTTCTGTTCATCATGTGGGCTTCTTCTTCCTCTTCCTCATCATATCATCAGCTTTTATTATACTATGAGCATTTATTGGCATAAGTACTACAAGCTCTTGAAAACAAGCTGAAGTAGAATCTCTCAAAATGTCAACTACCCGTACATACGCTTTCGTAGGGGCATGTGTAATTGCCCCGCAAGTCATACAAATATTACATAGATGCTCAAGTAAGAAATGATTTAAATAAATAAATTCGTATTTTTCTCCAAGGAGGTGACTATTTTGGATATTGGCAACCTACAGTATAAAACTCCAGCGGTATTGTAAATTCCGAGCAAAATTCCCAATAAAGCAAGCATTATAATAAAAAGGAAGAATTTCTGAGAGAGGATTTAAACTTATTGACATTTGATTTTGAACGGTTATAAAATCTGTCATGAAAAGCCAAGAGACATAAAAGGAATGACATGGCAAGATTTAACAAAGTAATTGCTATTGAAATTCACCCTTCAAGTCTTTTATCGGATGGTGCTCATATGAATGTCAAAAAATACGTATGTAGCATTATAAATTGTTTGTTCTTTTTACTAAACTTGAACCTTCAATAGTTGCATATTCATAACTCTCGGGCTGGAAAAGTACAATGGGTAAGAAAACTCCCATAGGGGAAGAAAAGGGTATTTCTAAGGGTTTGGCCCAACTTTTCCTCTCTGGACAGTGAATGTGAATAGAGTGGAAGTTTTTTTTACATGGATCCTTTCCCATCCTGACAACTTGTATTATTGTCGAAGCCATCAAGTCTATGTGATTTCCCCGGTCATCATTATATTCCCCTGTCGAGAAGAACCTCAAGTGCTTTAAGGTTCAGGTATATGCAATTACTATTATGGACTCTGCATTTATTGATTCAAACTCAACTATTTTGCAAGATTCCCCGCAAGAGTTTCATTCCCTAACACATTTTGTTATTTATATGCACTTTTATTATTCGTATGTAATATCAATGCAGAGCCAGGTATAGCACAGATATTTTCTATGCATTCTCTTTCCTATGTTTACATAGCCATGGTAACGTACTAAAGAGAAGAATAGCCTTGTCATGTCCATCTAACTGGGCTGTTTGCTCTGGTAAAAAAAAAAACAAGGTATCCCGCCTGTGAATGTATACATATGTACTAATGCATCGTCAACTTTGCTCATTCATCATCATCAGAACGAGGAAATGTTACTCCCTCAACGCGCTTCATCTCTAATAAAGGGACCCAAGCCGGACGGAAATATTAGCAATAACCTTGGGAAAACTCAGCCAATCCTTCTTATTCTTATACATACACTTGATTTATAATTCCCTTGCTGTTGTCCCACTCATAAAATATCACTGATATTGAATTCTACTGCATAGAAAATGCAAGCCACACTGCAGTACTAACCTAACCTACAGGCTATTACTAAGCTATAGGAAATGTCAGCTTGATTTCATGCCCTTCTTGCTATAGCATATATAATTACAAGCTATTAAGCTACCATAGGAACAAAGCTGGAGCCTCCAGCAATGAAATAATTTACAAGGGAAGGAAACATAACAAATTCATGTTATTCCTCAAAACATCCAGGCCAACTTGAAGCTCACCCGTTCTCACACACCCTCATCATAGGTCTCTCTAATTAAAAAATAGCCCCGACTGCAGCTAAATCCTTGACATCCAAACAGTAGTTTTAGCATGAGGTCAACGTATGGCAAAACCCAAGTAAATTCATAGCACGAGCTCACTATCATACATACAATACACAAATGACTACAATAACTTTTACATTCTCATAATAACATATGGTATATGTGTTGTTATTCAACCCAAGCGGCGCGACAGGGATGTGTGAATATGTGAAAAGTCGTAAATTAATGAAACCTCAACTTGAGCAGAGAGGAGCAGCTCATACTCTAAAACTACAATTTTATGATTTGGTGCTAACATGAGAAAAACATGTCCTTTTCTCTCTCTCTCTCTCCCTACTATGCTCACACTACACCCCTATATTAACCATATGGTAATAAAAACCAAGGGTACTAATGATGTTAAAAGCTATAGAATAGTAATTATGAAAGAAAATAATTCATATGAGAGGAATATGACTGACTGACTGAGAAAAATGAGAAAAATTCATAGTTGAATGAGTCATTTCAAAGGAATTACATGCCCGGGAGCTCTAATTACTCCAAGAACATTTGCACACCCCCGTACTTTCCCTAACTTTTGATGCGGTTTCATTTCTATCTATTTCCTCTCTCACTCATCTCTTACATATGCAACACACATAACAAAATATAAAAACTTGTTTTTTCCTCTAACTGCAAATTATTGTAACCAAGTGTTAAAATGTCAGGCGTTTCCCCTCCAGCTTCTTTACTTACAGTATATGTATTTACATCCCTCCGTCCCTGTACAAGTAAAAAAAACACTGTAAATGACAGTACAAATCCAATAGGCTGATTGTTTTTTTCCAGCGGTAAGCCTAGTGCTGTTTATGGAGGGGGAGATTGTCCAGGGGAGAAAACGTGAGAGGAGAGCAGGCCACTCATCAAACAATGTTTGACTTGTTAAAATTTACGAGAGAACAACCAGCAGCTCTGTCTATGTATAGAATATACACGGAAAGATACAGGAGGGAGAGAGAGAGAGAGAGAGAGAGAGAAAGAGCATGTGATAATGTTAAAGACAGTTGGAAATTTCGTTCAAAAATGGCTTGTGTCTTGTGTCGCTTATGAGTTGGGAGAGTTTGTCACGGGTCTCTGACGGACGGAGACTCCAAAGAGAGAAGAAGATGAAGGGAAAAAAACGGATGAAACAAAGTACTCCCTTGATTAAATATGAATGAAGTCTTCTACAAATTCTCTATACGCAGCTACTCATACAAGTATGTTTTCGTATAGGGAAGAAAAGTTGAGCCTGTGTACACTTCTGTTTCAGAGCTAAAAAAAATCCTACTTTATACTTATATAGAAGACAACACGCAAGAGTTTTACACAAGGAATTGGAAATCCTGTTGAGACATAGAAAAGCTAGAGAAAACAAGTCCCTAGCCACTAAGACAAGACGGAGGAGTAAAGACTTGCACGTCTACAACACACTACTAGTCTGTGCTAGCTGTACAGTAGTAAGAGTGAGGGGGAAAAATACAGATTGTTTAACATGCTGAAAATGTCCGCGGGTCTGGGAAAGCCTAAGAATTTTTGTTTGTGTACACACACACACATACACAGACAGAGACAAAACTACAAAACCGACCTGTCCTCCTGTCACCATCATAAATCCACGTGCCGATCATTTCAGCTTTCACCACTACTGCACTACTTATATAACATTGACCAAAAAAACCACAAGTCCCTACAAATAATTATTCTGAATACATTCCTCCCTTAAGTAAAAATCCACACAAAATCAAAAATTCTGAAGCAAAAACGGAGCTCAAATAAATCTGCTTTTGGCATCTAAAATATCTTTGAAATTAATACAATAATTTTAATATTCTTATTTTCTTATTCGTATTCAAGAAAGGGCTCCTCTCCACAGTCTTTTTTTTAGACTAGGAGTGAATTTTTATTTTTGAGAATTATCTGGAGAGATCACACATCTACAAGAAGAGTATGTTTGAAATTTTACAAAAAATGGAGAGTCACTATTTGAATGGAGAATAAGTGAAGGTAAAAAGAGAGTTAGGAAAATTATACAATAAAATTATGGATAAAAAAGTGACTATTGTTGTTGTAAAATTTTCTTCTCAGTTCTTTTGTTGAAAGTATATATGAACTGTTGATGATAAATGTGAGGGTGAGAGGATGGAGAGAGTGGGCTGAGTGCAAGACCTATCTATCATCCTGTATTGTCTAGGCTTAACTATGGATATCTATACTTTTTTGACCATCCATCCTTTATGTGAGGGCAAGTGTCCTTTTTTACTACATATATAGGACTTCTCATAGGAGGAATCCCTTTGGATTAGTATCTATTATTTGGACAAAGTCATGAATATATAGCCCTGTTGAATAATATCCTTGTATAATAATCATGCCGGTACATTAAAGAAAAGAGGAGAAATTTTTTTCTCTTGATTGTGTGAAGTGAGCCGCTCACGCTATTTCTCTATAGTATCTATAATATGTTCCCCTCACTGTCGTCCTCCTTTCATCTCACGTCATTCTCAACAAGTTTTAAATAAAATACCATGCCCTTCCAACCCTCACTCATTCTCCAACACTTGTTCCTCATTCTTCAAAATCCACTTGAGTTATACCCTCACAAATGTAGTCAACTCTATGAAAAGTTTCCATATGCACGTCCTAAGATAGCAGAGCCCTGTGTATCGGTATTATGATTTTATTGCGTATACATTACAGCCACTTAATTTCCCAAAGTGATACTCTTGTAAAATTACAATCAGTTTTAAGAGACGGGGATGTACATATAAACGTAGAGAAAGGCTAAGGGAAGATGAGCCCATCAATTTATTTCTCCTCCAGCCTTTATATACGAAGGATGATCACATTATGGAACGGAGCTCCACTTAAGCTTACTCAAGTAATTGTTTATGCATGTTTCATTATAGGGAAACTTCAATATTAAATATGTAGCCTTTTCTCCTTTTTCCTACTACCCCAATGTCTCTGCTATCCAGAGCCTATCCAATAATTCTTCCATGTATGAACGAGCAATTTCTGTTGACATGGAAATATTCACAAATTCCTTGTTTAGATACTTTAGATTGACGGGGGAATTCCTCTGCCTCAGGTAAAATGTATATAGAATAATATGTATATCCGGTCCTTTCTTGATTATATAAAAATGTTAAATTCCTTCCTCTTTTTAGCATAAGGTAAATTCTAAGGGATATTTTTAATTCCATAGAAACGTTTAGCAAATACGCAAAGTATCATAACGTGTAAAAAGCGTTTTTTTCTCTCGGAGAAAAGGGATGTGAAACATTGTGAGGATCACATGTGGCTGGGTAAGAGTAAACCCTCTTGTACTACGCGTATAGGTAAATGGATGGAAGCAGTTGCAGTTCCGGAAAAGAATATAGCACAGTGATTACATCCTTGAGGAAGATCCAACTAGTGCTCACACACAAGAATGAAAATGCTCCCTGAAGAGACCTATCCTCCAACTCATTCTCCCTCCCATACATTTTTAACCCGTACTTTGGCATATTGAAAAGGGTATTATACTATATAGTTACACTTGTTATATAATGGATAACAAAACAAACGGTTGTCTCCCTTACGAGCATCTTTTTTTTATTTCACCGATTTTTAAGTCTTTGCGCATCGCAGATCAAAGTAGTTGAGGAAACTTTAGATGTCGTTGGAAAAAAACACTTTTTATTTCCCTTCCTATACACCAACCTATATTTACCTGAGCTATTCTCAAAGGATGCGGGATCACATATCAATCCATTAGGAATGTTTGTACAAACATGAGCACACTTAAATGTTCCGGTTGCTCTTGAATTTGCTTCCTTATGATCAGAAGGAGCATTTCCAATGCTTCGTCTAGATATATAAATGAATGCATTAAATCTAAATACAAAGAAACTGATACGCTTATTATTTCCATGGTAATATTAGAACTTGAAATTTCATAATAATTACACCCTTATGAGTTACTCAATATGTACAAATATGTTGGTGATTTAGTAATTTTCGTGTAACACGTATAAATATATGGAAGTATAATTTCTTGGAAATAAAGTGGTTTTTTGTAACATTAATGGTTTACACAATTATCCAGTAATTATAACGGAAGGAGGGAAGGAAGGAAATTCAAAGGAGGATTCCGCTGTCAGTCATGTTAATTTTATAGACATTTGTAATTTTAGAGCACATCTGTACACATGCATAAATGTGGATATTGCAATGTGGTGAGGATTTAAGTGTGCATAAATAAAAGCTGCACCGTCCTATTAGGCTTGTATTATATTCACAGGGTCATGTCTTTGAGCGTACATACAAAAGTATGGAAATATATTACATGTGTATGTGTGTGAGTTCTAATGAAGAAACTGTCGGCTTTTTAACACTATTAGTACTGACTTCACATTAGGATCAAAGCATAAATAAACACCAGCTTAATGCCAGGCTAGATTAAGCGAGATGAATGAGTGCATATTCTTAACATGTTTTTTAGTAGTTGAGTAGTAGGAAAAGTCTTTATTCAAATTAATAGCTTCTTGTCTCTATCTCTCTCTATAGATTTCTCCATATAACACAACTACACAGCCTATACTATCTTTCTATTTAACATCTTTCACAATTGAAGAGTAATAGCTACTTTCATACTTACATATACATACACATTTATATACATATTTATATACTTGCTCATATGTGTGCTCATACATAGAGAAAATGTATTAACTACACATAAAACCGCCCGCCACCATCGTAACTTACTGTTGGGATGAGTGGTGTGGATTTTAATGGAGGCTTGAAGACGGCATATGTTTCTCATAATCTCATCAATTTTTCTCTCTCTCTCTCCCTTCCTACAACTTTTCTTCGTCTTCTTCCTTTATCAAAACAAAGATTAGTTCCACACAAATTCACTTCATTCCCTTCTACCATTTATTTTTCCTATATGAATTTTTACAATCCTACTATACTAATCCCTGTATTTTTCAACCTATTACAAATTTTCTTTTATCACTCTGATTTTGCTTTTTTATCATTATATTTTTTAACATGTAATAATTACATTACAACTTTTAACATGAGTTGGTAATTTTGAAAAATTAACCAATAAAAAAATTTCCTTCCGTTTCAATTAACGTTTCCAATATGGAAGAGCAATTTTGACTGTGGCTAACTCTCAGCATGAGTATATATGCATGCACGCACAATTAAGCTTGTCATTCGCCACGCGTTCCTTTTCCCTTCTCTTTTAAAACTCACATAGACACACTCATACGATGAGGAAGTTCAAGAATCTACAAGAACTTTTCTATGAGTAACTCCAGTAACTTCAAAAATACATGGATATAGAGTTTGGAGGGAAGGAAATGCATAAGAAAAGTGCATAGTCCTAGATCTTGAAAGTAGTCAGAATTTGGGTTGTAGAAGAAAAGTTTTTGAAACGTGGCTTGAGAACTATTCGATCTGCATGGGATTTTGAGCATGCACTTGCACTTAAGCATAAGTACTGATATATGCTCGGTTTTCTATACGAGTAAAAGAAACATTTATATACAAAAGCGAAGCAAATCCTCGTGCATTTCCCTTTCCTTTCCAAATTCGAAATAGACTCAGCTCTCAGTTTCTCCCCTGGATCAATATATATAGAGAAAAATGTTATTTACACTTCACACACAACAACAAGTAAAACCACAGAGAAATTGACATTTCATGGGTCTCAATTTATCCTCCTACATATTCCTAAGGTTGACATGACTTGGACACGTGGTGCTTGAAGGTCTGGAAATAATTACGGGAGGACCTTGACTCCATGAGAAGGGAACAAAGTTTCGGTGGAAAAAGATTTGCCCCTAGAAAAACCAACTCTGTATAATGAAATATAAGGAAACTTTGAGACATTTATCAAAAAGGAGCATAAAATATTTAATTAGCACGCATCACTTGTTAAGTGCAGCCCCCGACGAAACTGAATTTTATGGATTTATTGTACTAAAAGTTATATCAACTTTCTCAAAAGCAATTAGTTTGTTTCAACTTGGAGCAATTTTAAATTTCTATCTTATTCTTATGCACATACATATACATTACATATATGGGCATATGCATATTATGCTTGGTGCTAAATAGTTAAATGCACATTTCAAGGGACGTTACATACGCAGGTTCTTTTTGTTACAAAGGCTCCTTTGAAAATAGTAGGGAAAGTCTTATTGCTTGACAGAATTTATGGAAGTTTTGAAAAATTATTTTCGAGCGAGCCTCCCACTGCTCTCCAAGCTTCTCTCTTCCCTATTCTGCGTAACTTATGCGTGAATATGCATCTTACGCATTGGGAATCTATATTGACAACGTACAAAAATAGTATTTTTCTAACATACGTTAGTTCCATAGTCCCGTGAGATTTATTTCCTCCACCGATAATTTTTACCCCATTCTTTATACAAATATAATATTGAGAATAGAAGTTTTTTTTACACGCAACGTTTTTTTCTCCTGAACATTTCTCTATATTGAAATGCATTGTGGAATGAGCATCAGTAAAATCTGGATATTTTCTCTTTTTTTCCTATTCATAACAATAGACCTGGTGCAGAAATGCAGCTACTCAAGGGTAAGAGCGGTGCTAAAAGAATCTCTGGTTTTTTTTCTTTTCTATTTTTCCCCTTCCTCTCGACTTTTCTCAAAAGGAATGGAGGAGTAACGAGTGGAAAAATGAAGAGAGCGAGGGGAGAGAAATATAAAAAAAGTGTTCCTGTTTTTACCAACTCTTTATAATGCATTCTGTTTGTTTTCACTCGCCTCATTCTTCTTCACTTGATACTCTCAAACTATTAGCCATATTGTGTGTGAATGGAGGAGGGCAGAGCTAGGAAAATGGGAAATTGTTTCTTTTCATAATATTTCAAATGCACACACACACACTAATTCCCATAATGACTCAAGAGAGAGAGAGAAAAATAGAAAAAGAGGGTGGAGGAATTAAAACAGATGGGAAATATGTAATGCTAGAGTGAGAATTTAATCAAAGGAAAATATGTGATTTCCAATTTTTCTCTCGTCAGTGAAAGAATCACTCTAATTTAAATACACAAAAAACTTTAATAATTATTGTGAATTTAATCCTTTCAAATGCCTTTTATTTTTAAATGCTACGGGGAAAAATTCAAGGGGAGAAACTCATGGGGTCTGGGACTGGAAAATGCACATAAACATAGGATGGAAAGTTTTCACAGCAGTGCATGTACCTATAGGGGAAGGCACACAAAAGCGGCCGCCGGGGTATAAGAGCAAAAAAGGCCAGGTGCAAAGAAGGCCGGGGCACAGGAGCATGTAAGGCCGAGGGGCTTTTAACCGGCCTCGTGTAGTATTTTAGAAATTATTTTCTATTATTACATGTATTCGCTTACTTAATTACCAGTATTCAAATGTTAAAAGTTTAACCAAGCGATATGTGATACAAACATTTTTATCTTTAAGCATCTGTATTTGTTTAGTATGTTTGATAAAAATCATTATGCATACATTTAGGGAGTTCGTTGCCTTTAAACTTTGTGAAGTCAAATCTTATTTTTAGTGATTCTTATTTATATATTTACTCTAATTGCCTTACTTAGGGCCGTATTCATAAAACCTCACTAACACTAAATTCGGCACTAAACTCACCATTTTTTGAGGATTAGTGTCTGTTTCGAATTGATCTTGGACCCTCTCACTCAACTTTCGATGAGGTCACTCAAAATAGTGAGTGATGATTGTAGTCATCGATTTGATGACTACATTCTCCACTCACTCATATAAAACTTTGAGTTAAAACTCAAAAGTTCCCTAAAGAGCATAATGCGTTTAATACACACATTTTAGGGTGAGTGGTACTTTTAGTGCATGAAACCTTGTATACCAGGGAGACTCTCACTCATGCCTCAACACTCACTCACGTGAGTGATAGTGTTAGTGTTAGTATTAGTGTAATACATGAATACGGCCCTTAGCTTTTATTATCACAATAGTTCTCTTTAGTGGAAAAATTACGACATTAATAGCAGCGTGAATTTTAGCACCGTTATTTTAATCCTTCCCACTATAGTAAAAATATATTACCTCCGGTTACTTCAAGCTTTTTTTGGAAATTATAAAACTGTGTACATATTATGGGTTCAAGACAGATATATTTTATGACAGGGTACATCTGGATACCCAGGTTCAAATATAGATAATTTACATGAATAGGCCCCCCTAAAAAACATTGGTGAACCTTTTTTGACTATTTATATCAAGAGTTTAAAATTTCCATAGCAATTGCACGGAACGGTCAGCAGGTGCAAGCTGCCTGTATATTTCCTGGAGCTTACTGCCCAAAGCTTGTTTATACATAGAATAGAAAAATCGGGCTCAATCTGGCAGCGGGTGTGATTGCTTCCTAAAAGTGGATGCTCCGAAAGGCCGTTTGAGGACCTATTACGGACGCCCTTTTATAATAGAAAGATAAAAGCGGATAGGAAGTAGCGGTAAAAAGTACATACTAATCTATATTTTCCTGCATGTAGAAACGTGCACTGGGCTATCCAAAGGCCAGGAGTTGCTTCAGCTTGTCTTCGGGAATGACACTGTGGTTAGTGAACACTGCCTGTCCTAGATACATTATCTTCTCCGCCAAATGTACTTTTGGCTAGAACCTGAGTAGGAGTTTTGTGCTCCAATTCACATTTCTGGCACATAGACATTGTTGTTAGTCTCATATTATGCATTTGCTTATTCAGGGTACAGTGCCCCATAAAGAGATTGAGAGTCGCAGCGACCCCTTGTTTATAAAACATACATATATTCCTACAGACCGTTTCAAAGTAGACGCGGGGCCCGAAACCGGGTTTTAGCAATCGGGCCGGCCCGAACCCATCGAGAGCGGGTTAAGACCGGGCCTGGGCTGTAAATAAAATATCGGAGTGGGCTGAAATCGGGAAGACTTTTACTCAATGTGTTTCGGGCGGGCTATCAAATTGAGCGATTTTTTTCGATACGGATTGAGCTTTCCGTGCCAGTTTGTATTGTAGGTGGTGAAAATTCCTCCATGCGGACGAAATCTTGTGGTTGTGGGATTCTTTTCTCAATAACTTGCACATAAAAACACCGCTACTACAAGAATGGCCATAAGGAGGATCAAAAGAATCCAGAAGCATACGGATATTTCGTCTTTGGCTCTGGTGTTGTGGGTGTTAATGATTAAACTCTAAGCATAATTTTCCACTGCATACATTATGTAGTATTTGTTAAGTCTGTGTGAGACCTATCCCAAAAGATAACCTTTATCCTGTTGAACCACCAAGCTCGAATTGACTTGAAGCTTCTTGCTCTGGCAGATCATTTCCGAGTTGTATTATCCCACTGACACGCGGGTTTACTTTTACAGGCATCGCACGGGCTGATGTCGGCACAGACTTGAGAGAGGATATTCCCATTCTATAAAATAAATAAATCAATCTTTTTGTAATGAAACGTTTTGAACATGAGAATGGCTATGAGAACCTACAGTATCCATTTCAAGGTTTTTATTGTAATGCATACTGGTGCAATCCGGAAAATAATTATTGTTCGCACAAATCTTTATTATAAATGGCGGCCACTTTTAACAAAAAATAATTGAGATTACTTCAAGATAATTTCACTCCTGTCCTAGGAAATTAGCAATCAATTGTGAGAATAAAATTAACAGGTTTCATGTAAGTGCATTATCTTGTATATTTATAAATCTCATCCAATGCTCTCCCCGTGAATTACAGCTACCAAAAAATAGAAAGCTACAAAATTCTTGCGGTGCAATCTTAAATGTGTTCATCGTCTAGGACCTTCGAACACATCGAACTTTCACACGTCAACTTAATAATTGGCCCCGGTGGGACTGGAAAAAGTACCATAGTTTGCGCCATTTGTCTTGGTTTGGCAGGGAATTGAGCATTGTCCGTAAGTTGTTGTTTCAATATGAAATTTCAATTACCTTTAATATGACTACTTTATGTATGCATTTCTGGCACCTTTCGAAAAATTAGCTAAACGAATACATTCGTGTAGGATGTCAAACAGCCACCATTGAAATGGAGCTTTTTAATTCTCTTTCAATCGCTCGGGTAGAGACGAACTACAGGGTAAAGAGAATTATTCAGGAAACAAATAATAAAGATACAGGCTTGAAAAAAGCAAATAAAACCACAGAATCCAGCGAATGGTATTGGAATAAAAGAGTGGTTCCTAAAAAGGAGGTATGAAATTAAAATTTTTATCAAAACCAATAACATTTTTTAGTCCACGTATCCTTCAAATTAAAACATAAGGGTCGGGGTATTTTTCTATAAAAAAGGATTAATTTTTTAAACATAATAGGTATAATGACGGTAAATTTATAGTTAACGTTTTCCGTCTGTCCCTCCGCATTTTGGGGCATTAGTTTGGAGGTTTGCTTTCCGTGATTAATTGCTCAAATTTATATATATATATATATAGTGAAGGAATATATTTCCCGAATTTAAAAGGTTTTCATGCAAGAGTGCTGAATCCAGCAGTATTCGCTATGATTACATACGTGAGTATATGTAAATGTGTACGCAATATTTTGATATGATATTTATTTAAGTTATTTGCATGGGTAATTTACAATAGTAATTGATATAAAAATTATTTCAAATTTATCCGGTCGAATGCAAGGCAGATTTAATGTTTTAATTATTAATAAAAATCTGAAACCTAACAAAAACCTAACAAAAACCAAATCAAAATTTAAAAATGTGATGAAAACATTGTTTTCATATACAAAATGTTTGTCGTACTGTTACAACCTTTAGATTGAAGCAAAAAACAGCTAATTATAAGAAACTGTATACACTCATCGTAACCTGCCGTCCTTCGCCTCTCCCGTTTTTGTCCTAAAACATAAATCATATATAATATTACGGACATTGCAATAAGTTCATCACTATGAATCCTGCAGTTCATCCCCAACATTGCCTTCTAATATATTAATTATTAGACCATCCTTAAACATGATTAACACTGATTTGGAGGTTAAAACAGCGGGTGGTCTGAAACCGTGTACAAACAGCTCCGCGTCCACAGGAGCGGCTTCCAGGCAAGACGTTCTTTAACTGAGTGACCCAACGTCAAATAGAATTTCCGTTCCGGAGGCCACACGGCCTTTGCAACCATTTTGGGGACCTGCATTATACCCAACAATACTGATTTGGAGATATCAAAACAGTGGACATTCTGTAGTCGCAACAAACGGCTTCGCGTCCGCAGCCAGATATATTATACTGGAGTGGCTTAGTGTTTTGGGGCAATAATTAAAGGATATTTTCCGTGATTAATTGGTCAACTTGAACCAATACATACGTGAGTTTTATCGAAGGGTCAATCGAAGGGTTTTATTCCGTAAGTAATTGGCTAACATTATCCCTTATTTGGGGAGCCACAAAAAACTATTAGTAAACCGATTATTCGTCAATTGATTTTCTGAGATATTCACAATTTCAAATTCAAAAATCTTTTCAATCAAGAAACCTTTTTCTACCCCCAAAAGTTTTTCCAGCCAAAAATCAATGTAAAAAACATTTTTTAGTCAAAAACAGATTTTTGGAAAATAAATTCAAAAATTTGTTGAACAAAAAAGTCGTTTTTACCCTAGGCTTTTAACAAGCCTTCTTTGCCCCCTGGGCTTCTGCGCCCCCAGCCTTCTTTGCACCTGGCCTTTTTTGCCACCGGCCTCTTATAACCCGGCGGCCGCTTTTGGGTGTCTTCCCCTATATAAACGATAGCATGAATATTTTTGGAATTTATTATTACAACAACAGCTTAGTTAGTAGAACAAATGTTGGTAAAATATGTATATTTCGTTGGTATATGTATAAGAATTTTATTCTATGTTGAGTATAAAGCAGGACGCTATATATTTTAATTAGCTCACGCCTCCTTTGATAATTAATTTAGAAAGAAAGGGAATAAATCCTTCGGAGTTTCATAGGAAATTCAAGTGTGAGGAGTGGAGAGAGAGAGGAGAGATGCTAGGGGCGATTTTCACAATGGTAACTTTAAACTGTAAACATTTCTTTATTTCTCTATGTATAACTATTGTACAAAGATATAAGTTGCCATGAATATCATTAGAAATAATAATGTTTTCACCCGTAGTTATTCCACTCCTCTCCCTCTTCTCTGTTTTCATTTTAAAATCCAATTACTACTACACCGCTCCCGTATCTCCCTCCACTTTTATTTAAATAATGTATTTATAGTAAATACTGATGAAAATGATACTCCCTTTCCCATCACTACTTCCCTCCTCAAATTAATTGCATATTCAAAATACAAGATAACTAAGAATCTCCATGAGATTTTATATCCTAAAAAATATCAATTTTTAGTTTTTTCCCTAAAATCTTCAATGCACAAACATAGTTAAAGGGACAAATCTTAAAACATATTTTAGCTCTAGGATTTTTACCATTTGGATGAACGTGCAATGAAAAGCCAAGGGAGTTAATGTGGGGTGAGAAATCCATAAGATTTGAAAGTAAATTGGTTTAAACTGGTACGTGTACGAAAGGGAATTACACGTAGGAATTTCTTAGGACGCTACAAATGGCCTTCCATGAATTACTAAATACCATAGCCATTAATTAGCTCTAATTAAAGTAGAGACGGGAGAAATGGAGGGAAATGGTCTCCTTTGATCCTAATACTTGTGTAATTTGTGCACCCTAGAAAAAGCATAATTCGCCCCTGGTTATTTATGGAGAACTTGTCTCATTTCTTCTCTTGTAATTTTATTCTCATATCCACTAGTAAACACACACACACAGACGCACCTCCTTAGGATGTTGAGAATGAAGCCCAAGTAAAAACATTATTTCTAGAGATTTGACCCTTACCTTATTATTTCTATGTCTCTCTCTCTCTTCTCTTCATTACATATCCCCAGTTCATTTACGAGCCCTTACCCCTCTACTAGAACTACTTGTAAAGTGAGCTATGGAATTTCTATGGAGGTAACAAAATTAAATAATAAATGCCATCCCACTAATATCCTCATGCTTGGCTAACTTGCTAAATTATACAATTCCTATCTCTCCCCTGGATCAAAAGTACCAGAGCTACTACTTTACATTTCAAAGGGGGAGAGAGAAATATTGACCAATTCTATATCTTTATAATGCAGTCTCTCTCTCGTCCTCTTACCACTCTAGAGACTGTGAGAAGTACCTTGTTCTAGGATATTTTGTTGGTAATTGTGTGGCTTTCTGAAAAGTTGTTTTCTCTTTTCCATATGTATACCATACGTTAGCTACGTATAAATACAATGAAGCCTTTCCATTGGGAACCCCACACATACACACACACACACACACAAAGTTATCATTATGAATCAAGCTTTGGCTCTAGGAATATAATATCCTATGGAATTCTGCACATTTCCTCTCTGATTGTGTCCCCGTTGAGTCACGTTTCTATAATTTCCAATTATGAAACTCAAAGGCTCCTTGTTTATAGTGTAACAAAATGTGTAGGTATTATATTATAATGTATTGGAGAGGAATGCATGGGGGAAATGTGTAGTGCGCATTGTAAGGGACTTATGTCTTCATTTCATACATTAATAGGCTACTGCCGGCAGGAAGGCAGTGTTAAATACCAATTTGAATTATTAATCATTTCATTCCGGCCTTAACATATCGTATTGTGTTTTCAATAGTAACTTATTTATATGTAAATACATATATAAGTGTGTATGAAATGTTTGAATCTGGTTAATTAGATTCTTTCTCCATATGCCACTGCATTCCTCTCATTGGCTGGTTAATTAATTGGTTTGAGAATATCTGTGTATTGTGGGCTTATATTATTATGGCTGTAAGGCTTAAGTACAAGTATGATTGTGTGAGAAATTCCTATATGGTGATGAGCAATATGAGTATATGGAGAAATGCATTGCATTCTCATGTGACTCCGAGAGCATAGGAAAAGTTGATAGTTTTGGGTAGGTTCTCATGCAATTTTTAATAGGAGTGTGTCTTTTTGCGAGTGGAGGGTAAACATAGGAGAAGGTTGAGAGAGGGAGGAAATCACACTATTACGACGATCAGACACGTACCATTAACTGCATTTGTTATGACAAGTTCCACTTGGATACTATACATTTTTCTGGGACTGTATATAAAGAGAGAAAGAGTGAGTTAAAAAATGAGGAAATTTTTCTGTTGGATGTTCAAGTATTCTATAAAAAATGTAGAGGAATGGAGTTCCTGGTCGGTGCAATATTCTGAGAGAGAGAGAGCTAAAGCATTTTCCAAAGACAGTGTGACAGGGTTTTAGACCATACTCATTCTTTGACTGGAGAAGATGCGAAAAAATGTAGAGCTAAAAGGAGAGAGTAGGAGGAGGAGGAGGAATCTAGGAAAAACTAAAGAGTTGGAGGAAAAGCTGTAAATCTCCAGGGATAAACGTTGTCTTGAGTGTTGATGTCCTTTGACTATGTGCCCAAAGCTCCTGTCGCAACACCTCCGGAAACGGACTCCGCTCCTACATCTCCAGTCAGCTTCAGCTCTTGCATATGCATATATACATATATGGAAAAAGTAAAGTAGCTTTAGCCTATGAATAAAAACGAGTTCTCTAACCGGCATGGACAAAGACAAAACTGGATATTCTTTTTATTGGAATTCTTTTCCATCTCTCTCTCTCTCTTTGCTACTCTACACTTCACCTTTTCCAGGGAAGATAATATAGAGAAGCCTCGTTTCCAGAGCAACTCTCCCTTCACATAGTCTTACGTTGCACTGGATAAAAAAATTCCATGAAAAAATAAAAACCCTTTCTTTTCCCTTCTCTCTCTCTCTCTCTCTCTCTCTCTCTCAAGGTAGAAGCGTCTTTTTTCTGCTTCATGATTTAAACAAAAAAAAATTTCTTGTCATTTTTCATGCTGATCCTCTCTTGGATAATTAATGTTCTTCTCATCGGAAGGTCCGAGATGTTCAAGGATTTTTACAAAGTCCTCATCCATTGTAGGAGGAGAGTAGGGAAATCCTAAGCTTGAGTCATCTACTTTAAAGCTTTGATTAATGATAAGTTCACAGGTATGAAATAAATGGGGGATTTTTCTGCAAGGAAATACAGAAAAACTACGGTTGAAATACTAATAGAATCTTAAATATTGCCACATTTTCAAGTAACAATTTTTCCAAATTTCTCTCCTTGGCCCTGGAATTCAATTTCATGTGTCAACATTGATTTGAATAATAATATGAAATTGAGAGAGAAGAAAAAAACAGAGACGCCTGGAAGGTACGCACTATTTTATGGGAAATTGATGCAGCTACGATAATATCTTTATAAATGCATAGAATATTTCTTAGGATGAAAATAGAATTTGAGGGGGCTATTTTTGCTCTATCCTCCTGGACAGCTTCAAAGTCCTAAAATAAAATTCTATTTGCGATTAGGCTAATGGAATGTATTTGATATGAAGAGAGGCTGTATTTCCATATGTATAGCTCTTCTCTCATGGTTAAAACATGCTAGTTAAACTGTGAGGGGCAGAAATTCTCTGTATACAAAAGGTATCCCAAAGATTCATGGCTGCGTGGGTGAGTTGAATGGGAATGTAAATTTGCATGTGTTTAGGGGAAGGGAGAGGAAGGGACATCTTGAAAATTTACTTACAATCACATACATTTATTATTAATCAAATGAGCCTTACGCTATTGTATGTGAAAGAAGTTCCAATCTATGTAGGTATTTTCTCAGTAAGTGCAGATACTACACGTGAGTATAGAAAAATGTGTAAGCCTTGAACATCCCCTCTTCTAAACTTTGACAGGGTTTCTATATGTATGTACATAGTTAGGTAAGTTTGGTAGAGAGACGGACATCGTGGCAGCTCCCGTACATGCCAAGTCATGTCAAGTGGATTGTTTTTAGCGAAGAGGAAAAAAAACTATAGATATTATGGGTGTTGGGTAAGCATAGTTCTGTAGTAGTGTGTAGTGAGCAGAGCACACATGTACAATTTGAGAGGGGTAGAAGAAGAAGAAGATGAAGGAGGCTAGAGAGGACCAGACTAACTCAGTCCTTTGAATTTATTGACTTAATGAGAAAAAGGGGGGAAGACCATTGTTTTCTTTACTTACGTACAATACACAAACAAAAATGTTCTACATGTGAACTGCATTTGAAAGAGAAGAGAGAAGAGTCAGGAAGAGAAACAACTTCTTCTCTTACAATGTGCACTATGAGTATTTTTTTTTTCTCTCTCTCTCTCTCTCTCACTCTTCGTCTCCTTAGGCCTGGAAAACTCCTTGGACTTTAAATTTTTCATGTAGTCAGTCCTTGCCTCCGTTCTTTATCATCCCCCAACTCCGTGACGTGTCTACACAAATACAATACACAATCCATGCTAACATTCTATGTCTGTGGTTTACAAATAATATTCCGGATTCCGTTTCAATTTCATCTCCCGTTTATCTTCCAATATGTCCCTTCCTTCCATTTATACCATCTCTAAATATATGTGTAGGTATGTAGATGATCATACAAGGGTAGATATGGATTACTTCCCTCCTCCTATACACTGCACTCCCTTCACCTCCGTCTGCGGTCTAACCACAGTAAGCCTTAAAGTTGGGTGCAGTTCTCCCTTTACATATATTTTACCATTTACTAACACACTCACTCCAACAACAACAACAACAGGAGCAGGGACTGTCCGCTCCCTGAACAAGCTCACTGGTGACGGGATTCCTACATCTTACATGTCTATCCTTATACATATGTCTCCATGCCCCAAAAAAAACTTTAACAGTATTTACTTGCTCAACACACTAAATTTATCTCCTTACCATTTACATGGTTTGTGTTCCGGAAATGCTAAAGTATACGCAATCCCTATACGATTTCATAACACCACACATTTCATGCATTTACACAACACACATTCACGTACATACCTTATGTAGTGCTACAGTCTCAATAGGACAACTTGTGTGGCAAAAACCTTTTTTTCCTACCCAAGGCCGGAAAAATGCATTCAACAAATGTTTGTTCCTTGGCCATCAAAAAATATGGGAGATTTTGTCCCTTAAATAAAATTATTTTAAATCAGTTATACTGCAATTTGTATGGAAATAAAGTAAGAGCTTTGGTGAACATTTGCTAATCCCTGAAAAAATTCAAGATAAATGCAGGATATGCAAAGCAAGTTCAAGTTTTTCTGGCAACCTTTCAAAATACAGAAGTAGCCTCGGAAGATATGAAAGGAGGAGGATGAAAAAAAAATTTAAATGAAGAGAAAATTTCAAGAGGAGAATAATAAATCAAAAGGAGTGGCACATTAGAAAGACCACTTAAGCGAATTGTTTCTTAAATGCAATCATTGAGGCGAAGACAGTTGAACTTGAAATGAGCAAGTGCTCAGGAGAAGATAGGAGGGGAAATCATTAAGGATTTATATATTAAAGGAGACTATCCATGTTACTATGTATAGTTATGTATAGTATATTATCTTACGTGAGGATAATTTGGCAGTGCCATTGTATAAATACTTGATAGTTCAACGGTACTAAAACAATAATGAGCTCTCTCTCTCTCTCTCTCAGAAAAAAAAAGCTCGAGAACATCAAAGATAAAAGTAACGGAAGGGAGAGAGGAAGTTGTGTAGTAGTCGTAAGGTTCGTCAATGAAGCATCTCGAAACGCTGAAGAAGAAGATGCTTCAAGTATTAATCATTTTTTCCTCCCATAAACATTTAAAACTTTTGTTGTTCAATGAACAAATGAATGATTGTAGATGGGAAGAAGAACATATTGTGCAAATGTTTATTTTATTTTCATAGCCGGTCACACTCTCAGAGAGAAATATACAGAGAGAAAAAAATCATCTGGAGGCAGATGAGCAGAGCTCAAGAGTTACGTACACAATTTATAACTCTCTCAAAATAATATTACAAATCATGAATACAAAAGCACACTGCTCATAGCATTTGCTTTTCTAATACATGTGTTTTACATGGAGAGGTTCAATCTATAGGAGAGAAAGGGGAAATACACAGAGAAGTAAGTAAACGTAGGATATTAACCAGAACAACTACTCAATTCTGTATTAACTCAAGTGAGTCTTATGAGAGGAGGACTCAAGTTATAAGAATTGTTCCATGTGTGCATGTGTAGCAAAACTTTCCTATACATCTTTCTCTCAAGCTAAAATAATAGTTTTGTAAAATGTTGGAAGAGAAAAAAAATATACACATGGATTTGTTCTGCGTAGCGTAGACATACATATAGCTATGAGATAAATGTGAGTGTAGGAGTGCGTGTATGTGTGTATGTGTCTATGTGTGTGTGTGTGTGTGTGTTAAAGCTACAGAGTAAATTTACTGAGGACGCGTAAGAACACACAACAAGTTAAAAGTTATTGGAAGGAAAACAACAAAGACATCTCAACGCTTTCTTAGAATAATAAACTGAAGCCGATTGTGAAAATACACAGGACCATTATTTAAATGATGGAGAATTTGATGGGCCATGCAGGTTGATGTGCTAGAGATGTATTCTTATATGTTTTTGTATATTGTACATGTAAAGGGGAAAGGGAGCTTTGAGAAGGAAAAGCCCTTTCCTTACAATCAGTCATTTGTAATACAGAGCTAGAGCTATAGGAATAAAAACAAAAAGAACAAATCCTCTCTGCTTTTTGTACCTTGGCACCTTCTCTCTCTCTCTCACTCTCACTCTCACTCTCAAAATCCTATACAGACAAGGTATAAAAAATAACGATAAAATTATTCCCTAGGAACTGTATCTCTCTGGATTTTACTCCTTTATAATATTATTGCTACTCCCCCTCTCTATATACATGTAATATACATGTATGTACATTATATTATTAAAGCTCCTTTGTACAAGAAGGTTTTTCCACAATCACGTTCCTCTTTCCTGGAACAATGGCCATATTACTACACGAGGCTATATGGAACAGGGCACACTTCCAAAACGGATTCAAATGCAAATCCTTTTGGATGGAATTTAAAAAAGTGCAATGTTAACTTGTTGTCTCTTTTGTTCTTTGTTCAAATTTGTAGCCCTCTTTTTTTCTCCGGGAGAGAAAAAAAATATCTCCACGTATACTATCCTTATATACCTTTGGACGCTTCATTTCAAAAGTCCATGAGGGTGCATAGAAATAAGATTAATTTTTCTCCCCATTTAATTCCAGGAGCATCTCCAATATATGCTCGGGCATCTCTTCTTTTTCTTTTTTCTATTCATGTGTTTTTTTTCAAATGAAATCACATATTGGATATTTTTTCAAAGAATAACAAGTACTTTTTTTCCTTTTTTTTCATTCGTTTTTATATGCTCATTTACATTAGGTGCGTTTATGCCGTTGAAGTATATAGTGTGATAATTAATTGATATTCTAACAATTATTTTTTGTGGAGTTACACAAAAATCTACGGGCTACGGTGGTTAGGAAAGTTATACTGTGGTAACAAAATTTGACTCGTTTGTTTACAATATAGGAGAACATATCTGTGTAAGATCCATTTTCTTTAGTATTTGAAGAAAAGAATGTTTATATAGTACACTCGGTATGGACAAGTCTGGAAAAGGATATAGATGAGAGAATGAAGAAATAAGATGAAGAAGAGAGAGAAGAGCTTCTCCCAAATGAGAAAAAAACTATGGAAGCAATAATAAAAGACGTAGACAAGACACGGCAGCTGTAATCATTCGTAATAATTTCCCAAAATGCTCCCTCCCCAGTAGATGATTACTTTCATTCAGGTTCGATTGCTTTCTAAATGACAAAATAGTATTTCTCTCTCTCTCTCTCCATCCCTCAGACTCCAACTTTCTCCATGATCATTTGTGTGCTGTGAACTAGTCAACAGTAAATGACGTCTATAGTCACCGATGAAAAGACGTATTTGGAAATTCTTCTCTTTACTCTTTTCTCTCTCTCTCTCTCTCTCCTTAACTTTTTCCGCTCTACTCTGTGTAAACGGACTTTTGTCAACTATTCCTCTTTCTTCCTCCAGTCACTTTCATTGGAAAAGGTGATACGTGAAACGTGTTTCCCTATCTAAGAGCTCGTCCACTAGAAACTTAATCCATTTGATTCCTACCCCTCCACAACCATAGCACTTTCCCTTACCCCCCCCCCCTCTCTCTCTCTCTCTCTACAATACTGTCTACATACAAATGCTACCTCTTTTTTTTTATTAGCAAATGCCCCACTGCATCTTCCATTCTTCCTCCAGCACCTAACAAATCCTTCCTAGAAATGTCATTTACTTTCTTGAATTTCTACTTCATCCAACAAAGGCCAATATTGTCCGAGCAGTTGACCCATTTCATGGGGACATTTCCTTCTGTATACTTTATATACGGAAATAATAATACTCCCCCGTATCCTCAGAGAAGATTTCCCTACCTACAAAAACAACAATCTTCCATTTATTTCTATTAATTGGTTACAGAACAGCAGGAAGATAATACATTATAGAATGTTGATAGCTTTTGTAACGCCAAGAATTTCCTACTCATTGTTCGTAGCGGAACAAATTCCAATGTTATTATCCCTTGCATGTGTGGAAAGTGCAAATCAGTGGTTTTTCAAATACTTTTATAATTCCCCACAAATCCATAAAATTTCATAGGAATGGTCTTGGAAAAGGGACTTTTGTCTCAAGTTGAGATTACATATAGGAAAAGGAGAGTGGCTCTAATGTAGCTAAAGGCCTTTGGCTCATTCAAAGATATGAGAATATCTTGGGTAGAGAGAGAGAGAGAGAGAGAGAGAGAGAGAGAGAATTCCCAAAGTCGTCCCAACCACATGGCATTAGAGAGTCGAGTACTATTACATGAAATGGCACATGCCAATGCTCCATCCTCGCATTTTTATGAGGTCTCTTCTTTCCTTCTCTTTTCTTCTTCCTCTTCCTCCTCTCTTCTTGCATTCCAAATCACACTTTGTTCCAAAAAGGCTTAATAAGGAACTTTCTATATGATTTCTCCCTTCACAGGAGACTCTCTATTATTTACATACCAACTCAAACAAACAAAAAATATATTCAAGCGGAACGCTGTTCCTAGTAAAATAGTTAAATAGTAGTGGAACTGGAACCCTCTCAGCTCTCCATAGTTCTTCGTATCTATACGTACTCACGCAATGTCTCAAAGCTATATTAAGACAATGACAGTAGAGAATCATAGAGCGTGTACAAACATTCCATGACACTCAAGTATTTATCATATGAGTATAGCCGAGTGAAGTGTTTGCGGGAGGTTCAAGAGCACAGACTTTTTACGAGTATTTCCATTTAAATTATATTTACAACTGGACTTGAAAGAAGCTAAAAGGAAGGGAAAAGGGAGAAATGCGTTGAAAATAAATTTTACTATAGAAATATGTATTACTTGTGTTCTCTTCTGCTGCCTTCCAGTAAAAGTGAATTCCGAGGGAAGAATGAAAGTTGAATTGAGGAAGAATCTGAAAATGTTTGGAACTGTAGAATAAACGGATTTTGTTCCTCTCTCTCTCTCTCTCTCTCTCTCTCTCTCTGCCTGTAAAAGGGAAGCACTTGTAATGGACGCATGTATTGTGAACTTGAACGCATGTTATAGGTTATGTGAGTAAACTTTCATATGAATATGAAATTCGTGTAGTAAAGAACTGCTCAAGAGAGATATGGAGGGAAATAAATGTGGACTTGACATTGGATGAGTAGGACATTTATAAGCATAAATCCTAACTTTGCCCTTCCTCCCCTATCCTTTCCTTGTCCAAGAGAAGACACACGTTGTGCAAACTAAGATTTTACAGTTGAGGGAAGATAGAAGTAGTAGTAGGAGGGAGTACGTTAAAATCCATGGCCTTTCCTCGGGTCTCACTCATAAAAGTGACTTGTGGAGGTCATAAAACGCAAAAGTTGTTTAGGGTTTATTGATAAAGTGGGGGTAGCGGTGAATAGAAAAATCTGGATATTTTACTCATTTGTTTGTTTTAAAGGATTTTTTCCTCCCTTTTGAACTTCCACTTCC
>JAQFXU010001621.1:0-27126 GCA_034693705.1 Spatulosminthurus flaviceps | reverse complement strand
ATAATTTTTTTATTATGCCGTAAATATCAGAAACACTTAGAATAAAGTAGATTTATGTGAGATAGTGGGGATTTTTATGCAGAAAAAAATGATAAAGCACACGTCTACACTTACATACTTGTCATAGGAGGAGAAATGTAATATATGCTAATTAATGGTTTATTTTGGTGCCTATAACTAGTATAGTCAAGTTTAAATTCTCTAGGGTCGTGTCGTCCTTTGTGTGTGTGTGTAGTAAGTGTAAAGTGCAAGTGGAACTAAAACTCCCGACGGATGCAGAATTATTATACTGTGGATAATTATTATTACATATTTAATTAAGAGATTGTATGCACCGAGGTGAAGTCATAATGTTCACGTATGATCAATATAGAAAAGCAACATTTTGGAACGTGATTGCCATGACCGTAGGATTACCATTTAGCTTGTTGTCATGTCTCTTCATGTGCAAAATACAAATATTCGCACGTAGGTGCATAAACTTGCTTCATGTTCAACCTCATCTTTTTTTCTCATCTTCCTTCCGATGCATATGACAGTATGACAGTTCCCTAACTTATTCCTATTTAGTTGGATTTAGGTACCTCCCTTATGCACTATAGCCTCTATACCTACATATAGCTACAGGGAAAGAAAAGGTTGGAGTGAGAAAAAAAGTACATTTACCTGGAACCTCATATTGGTATACATTATATAGCTCGTATTCAAATATATAGTGACATATGTTTAATATGTATGGAATTATTATTAGAGTTTGAAGTAGGTACTTTCATAAGAAACCCAGGTACTTTAGGATATTTGACTCCAATGGCTTTTGTCATATGTGGAAGAATGCTATGGTGTGTTATACATGGGAAAGATAATAGGCGGTGCGGAGAGAACTATGACATTTTGTTATCAGGTGTTAAATATGCGTAAGCAACCCATATAATACTCTGCCCCACCACTCATCTCAATTACTTGGTTTAATTTTCTGCAGGGAACGGAACCCTCAACTCAACACTCCAGCAAACATTACCCTAGAATTTTAACTCTACTACTACAGCCTATTCCATCATAGCCATGATGAGCAGGAGAAGTTGAATCTTTCTTCCCGGAGTTTCCATATAATGAAGCAAGATTACATTTTACTACGAAAGTGCTAAACATACATCAAGCGGAAATACCTATCTCCAATTTAACAGTGTTATTTAACACACTACATTTTTAATTGTGGAACCTACATTTTTTTAAAGAAATTACGCCCATGAAGGAAATGCCATCCAAAGCATTGAAGGTAAGGGATTTTTTCCAATAGATAAATCACATGTCAAATTTGAGAAATTCAGTCCCATAATTGTAATATTATTTCATTTCCAGATGGCTTTGGGATGCTTCAAACCAGCGGATTCTGGTCGCCGAGCTTCCAAAGACTTGGAGAAACTAGTCAATATTTGGATGAAACATTATAATAAAGCCATTAAAATTTTATTACTTGGGGCCGGTGAGTCCGGAAAAACTACCATTATTAAACAAATGAAGATCCTTCATATACAAGGATTTAATGCGAGGTAAATAAAAAATTTTTTTTACAAAAAATCTCTTTTAGATAAACGATTTCAAATATTTTTATAGATGCTTATAATCATATCAAAATTTAAAGTTCAAAACCCTTGGAATATAATATGTCAAATAACAAGTTGGAATGTAGAAATGATTAGACTTTTCTCACGCTGATAAACTCTTATTTCACCCCATTGTGTACACAATTTTTTTTCTTATGGAAAGTTTCAAAAGGGAAAAGGACGCATTTCTAAAGGACACATTTATTTATTTTTAAGTGCAACAACCCTCAGGCTAAATAAAAGTTTCCAAGCGTTATGACCAAAATTTCAAAAATAGCCCGTTTTTTCAAATTTAACCGTTGAGATGTACGTTAGAATTGTAAAAATCGGGAGAATCTCAGTGATTTTTGTATACTAAAAATGGGAGAGCTATATATACCTGTGAAAATGCTACAACGAGGAACATTTTTAATCATTTACAGCGAGCGGATTGAGAAAGTACGTGAAATCCGAGCCAATGTTCTTGAATCTATTGTGTGTCTCGTTAGACACATGCACGTCTATCAAATTCCCCTTGGAGACAAACATAACGTGAAGAGCATGGAATATATTCGAGCTATAGACTTAAAGGAAGAATTTCAATACACTCCCGTAAGTTCCTATATTAATTATTTATATAAATATTACTAGACATAGAGCAAAATCCGATGAGCTTCTTCAAGAACAAAAGCATGTAATGATAGATTTTTTTTCCTAATCTAAATTTTTTTCAAGTACGTATTTTATCTCCCGTGTATACTAATACAAGAAAAGAGTCACAAGTTTATATTACCAATTAATAATAATTATTTATTGTGGATCGGAACTGATAACATGATTTTCAAGTAGTTACTAGGAATTGCTAACTTTTTTCACTACGACGTAGCTTTAGGTTTTAAATGGATTTGTACTTGCATTGAGTACACAGTAAATGACTTTAAAGAATCATTATTGAATTTTATTGGATAATTTTATTAAGATGCACTTCAACTTCCAACAATGCACAAAAGACTATTTGAAAGAGCCTCTACTTCTTTGTATTTATAAAATCAATGATAATTTGATGACAGTCCTTTTTTAAATAGTATGCAATAAATTCATGGGTGAACTCTTCTTTGGATTTATAGGAGTTCTTCTCACACGTGCAAGCCCTATGGAATGATGTCGGGGTTCAAGAATGTCATAGTCGCGGATCTGAATTTCAATTACCTGACTGTACCAAATAGTAAGTTATTTTTCCTCTATCATGTTTTCCCTCACTCCAAAATTTTATTATTACCATTCAAGACATTATAAGGACTCAAGAGGAGGAAAATTCAAAAATGATGCATATCAAGTTCCTTGGTTATACGTTTACATTGAACTTCAAAAAGTTGCAAGCAGTTTAATGTCAGAGCAGGAATAAGAATAAGAATTTTATCGGGATTTTAAGAGCAAAAAATTTTTTGTAATTATTACTGAAATTTGAATGCGTGTTTGATTGTAGCTAAACATTTATAATAATTGTAAATATCAGTTTGCTCCTTCACAGCTCAAGGGTATAATTCCATAATAAGTGTAGTAGTGGTGATTTGGCATAATACACTTTTAGCCAAGTTCACATGTGAAGTGTGAATGGACACCTTAGCCAAAGTACTTAAAATACGTGAGGTTGGAGGCATCGTCCTTGTGTACTCAATAGTAGTAACGTCAACACTATTTTCTGATAAATCCACACTGATACTCGATATTTCCGTTCAATGTAATTTAGCTCTCGGTGTGTTAAGCTATATTGAGACAGTTATATGAAAATTTAAGGGCATGGTCAATAATATGATGTAAACTATTATTGGCTCTACTATCGTCCATCGGAGTTTACCGGAATCAAACACACGAGCCATTTTAGAGGAACCTTTTTCCTAATTTATTTTTCTCTAGCCAGTTCATTCCGAAAAATTGTAGGACTCTGACCAGTAAACAATTGCATCATGCCCAAAATCCTATGCATGAACGCGGATATGCACTCAATTTTTTCAAATGTCAACACATGTTTCTACTTATAAATCTTTATCTTTTGAGAACATGTGTGTACATAGAATATATTCCTACTTGAACTATCCTCAAGTCTTGAAATTTACAAAATTGAACGGAGCCACATACAAATTTTTTATTGATAAGGCCTCTACATAACTAATAATACATTTGGATAATATACTACTTCAACATTGAAAATTACATCAACATTGGCTATTTTAACTTTTTCCCATAGTTTCATGGAGCGATTATCTGCCGTGGGTGACCCTCATTACAAGCCTTCCGACCAGGTGTGAAATCAATCATTGTAAATATTTTATCAATACACATGTCAGTAAATAATTTTTGCAAGCGACAAAAAGTTTCTCATTTAAAATTAGATTATTTCTATATAAGTATCTCCTTGAAAAGTAACCAGAGTTTCGTACGACCCTTGTCAAAAATTAAGTTACATAAAAAATGTCAATGCAAATAAATTACGACATGGGCATGACGAATAAAATAGTAAAAATTGATGGGATGGTTCTTATTTTCCCTATAGAATAACGACAGAATGAAAAAAGTCTAATCGGATTTATTATTTGATTATCAGGATATCCTCTACAGTCGAAGGACTACAACGGACATTCAAAAAATTGAATTCACAATGAAAATTCCTAGGAAATATGGCGGAGGATCACAAAACTTTTGGATGTTTGACGTGGGAGGTCAGAGAGGAGAGAGACGGAAATGGATACAAGTACGTCAAATAATAATTCACATATTTGACAAGCTAAAAAGCTTATGAGTAGAAAATCTTATGCAGCTTTATATGTATTAGCAAATTTATTTTGTCATGTCGATATGAACGGATTTGTACGTTACAAAGCTGTAATACACATATATTCCCAGTAGTCACATATTATTTTTTTCTCTTCCCTTGTTTAGGTTTTTGATGGAATCAACACAATACTTTTCCTCGTAGCCTGTAATGTATTTGATCAATTCACTTTTGAAGATCCCAACTTAAATCGTTTACAAGAGTCTATTAACTTATTTCAAGACGTCTGGTGTAGTAGGTAAGAACTCTACTTTCAATTATTCATAAATCCTATGTATATATTTACGGAATACCTTATTTATTTTATACTGAATATCCCTATCCCTTGATTTCAACACCAAAGTATTGTAACTAGTTCAGCTGATCAATGATTATCTATTGGAAACGCTTACACCGTAGCAGCAGTTCTAAACGATTTCGTAATAATTCATTTGTCTGCCCTTATTTACTGTTCGATAAATATAGACACACGCTCTAAACTGAAATTTATTGATTTTTTCTATCATGAAAAAAATGATCTTTACATTATTAGAATGGTAATTGCGTTTCCCTTCCTTTTTCTTATCTTGTTTTGTAAAAACAAAAACATATCCTCACGTTTTCCCAATAACATATCCCCTTAGCCTACTGACCAGTTATTGCTGTAAAAGTCAGAATGAGCTTGACTTATGGATCTCTATCAGATGACAAGGAGCAATAAGCTACTATTTTAAAGTCAATATGACGCAATGATCTTGAATAATGACCAATTAAGTGTAAATTAGATGTTTTAAAATACCCTTTATTTGTTTTCTTGATCATAGTCAGGACTATTATTTTAACATTTTTAGCTTGTAAAATATGGATTGCGCGTGTTAGGGTGATTGATAAAAAAATTAAATGGCACGAGGTTAGGACACTATTAGCTTGTTAAAAAACAGTACATGATTTAAGATTTTATTTGTGTTTTTTTTAGATTCCTCCAAGACTCAGGCTTCATTGTTTTTTTAAATAAACAAGACCTGTTAAAGAAGAAGATCGAGTCTGGGGCTTCAATTGGCCATTATTATCCCGACTTCTACCAATACAGCATCGATAATAAGGATGGGGACAATGATGATGAGTACATCCGAACAAGATGCTTTATTCGTGACATGTTTTGGGTAAGTATTTCTATGGATATCTATTTATATTAGGTATGCCTCTTAAGCCCAAGTATAGCCATTCCTTACTGCTCTTTAATGGTTGAAATTATTGTAATCCTTAATTTTCCAACTTCAAAAAAATTATCATCATCAGTTTATAATTAGAGAGTCGGAGTCATTGGGTCTGGAAGGAACGTTATGTATTTGCAAATTTTCATTACCATTAGAATATTGACCTGGGATATGTTTACCAATAACTTGCATTATTGCAGTGGAAGGGCCATTGACTGAAAAAATACATATATAGTAGAGGAGCTCTAGAACAGTTCAATAACTCAGACTGAACCCGATTTATGAGGTTTTTTACATTGTTGACTGTGTAGGCATAAAATAGATAGACTTTAAAGTCAAAACTATTTCTTTCAAATGTTACTGGCCTGCTCCTTGCTGTGGTGTGAGTGGGCTTGCACATGTTACAATAGAAAAAGTAATTAATGAAAAGTATTAATCATGCATCCCCCATATAGTTGCATAGGCTGCAATAATTCTCAACTTGTGAGTGAACGTACGCAAGGTAGGGAAAATGAAGTTGGCTTATGACTATTTTTTTCTTTCATTTGATCCCACTCACAAGAATCCGCACGAACCAACTCATCGAGACTTTGAAAATACATGTTCTTACTTATAATATTTGCTTAAAAGATAATGTCTCAGAACGATTAAAGTGACAGTGCCACCACCACGATGATGCCAATGTACTACTTACCAGCATTGCACTGGCTTGTAAAGAGATATAACCGTGACAATTATTAACATTTGATTACGTAACAATTTGAAATATTGCATAGCCCTGGCATTCTTATAACACTTACGACTAATGAGTATTATGAGGATGCAATTTCAGGGACCAATGATGAAGCGGCAGAGTGTATAGTCAGTTCAATTTGGAGACAAGGATGGGTTGTCAAATAAAAGTGCGGATTCTGGGAATATAGTAACTTTCATGTATCAACATAACAGAAAATGAATATGAGATAAATACATGTTAAAAGACATAGATTGGCTAGTGCTTCAGAAATCTTTCAAGTATCCTGTCAATGGTAATTACACAGTTAATTATCAAGCAGGAGGTTGTAAATTACAAATTAATCTTCAGATTGGAAGAACTTCACCATGTTGCTCAGACTTGGAAGAAAGGAGAGAAGTAACTTCTCAAGGGTTCTAAGTATGTGAAGTAATATTACAATAAGATATGTTGCACATTGCAAATAAGCAATTAGATCTATCAAGCCACTAATTTACTACATTTTTCCTACCATCATATTATTCTACTTTTATGCGTATCCACGTGTAAGAAAAGAGGATTAATCAGTAAATCACTCATTTGAGGCAGACAATTTTGACAGAGGGTCTATCAATCTTGATGAGTTTCATATTGCAGCAAGATCATCTCTTGTCTACCTGCTTCTACTTACTTCAACAAAAAATATTTAGATGCATTTATGTACATAGTAAATACGAAAAGGATTTAAGCTGATTCGTTTTTCTATCAATCTGATGCTATCGAATAGGACTGTTTGAAAATTTCTCAAAGACGATACATAACATTTATTCACGTTCTGTATATCCTCTTCTTTATTTACGACGGAAGCTAAAGTTATTTTTAGTAGACCCAGAAATTAACCTTGAAGATTAAATAGTTGGAAAAATTGGGTAGCATTTAAAATAAACATATGATTCTCAGACTGGAAATTTGTTGAAGTGGATTTTGCGACGTTATTTTACGTAGCTATCACAGTGGCAAAGGGCTAAAGCTAGACAATTCTCGATCCGCAAGATTGATAATCAATTTCATTCGAAAGTCAAAACGTGCTGAAAATATTTTTTTTCCACCGTCAATTCTTTTGTTAGCTTGTTATGTGAAGAAAATTAATTCTGTTTCTGATGTTTGAACATGGATTGGAATATTTTACAAACTTGACCTTAAGGAAGAAGCGTTTGCTTCAAATATAACTCATCAAGTTAAAAGATAATCAGCACATTCTATAGGACGAGTTACTGCATATCTCATGGTTAACTTACAATTAATATTTCCTCTATATCCTAAAGTCCTGAGTCTTTTGATACACATTCCAATAATTTAGTGATAAAGGAAGTTGGAAAAAATTCTTTGTTCTCATTTACTGGCATACCTAATATTGAAATTAAGTAACTATTTACAGCCATTAGTTATAAAATTAACTAACAATAATTTTTTTAACTTTGTATTACAGCATGCAAAAAGTCACGCACCATCGCCACCACCCCGAAAGTACAGTGTAGGACCTGGTTTTATAATGATTCCTGAAGAAGCGCCCCGGCCACCACGAGAATGCTACTGGCACTTCACTACAGCCACTAATACCAATAATATTCAACATGTAATGGAAGACGTACATAATATGATCATTAATCAAAATCTATGTACCCTTGGACTACAATAATTCGTTAACATTTATACAAGTTAAATATTTATGTAAGTAATAGCTATGTAATATACCAAATAACCCATGTATACAGACACTTACCTATACATTACATTTTGTAAATTTTATTTATTTTCACTACTGCCGTGTATCCAAAAGAATAAGTCATGAAACAAAAAATAACTAGAATATTAAAAAGAAACGACTTACTACCTCAAAAATAAAAACAACCCGTTTGTTTACAATTATTATTTACAACAATCTCTCTTTTCTTTTACATAACGTCTCGTCTCGTGTCATCCCTGTCACGCCAAATGATTCAAAACAAAAACTCAAATCACACTGCCATTGCCATCTTGTATACGTTGCATGGTTGCTAAAATATGGAAGAAAAAGTACAAGTTGTACAGCGTTACAGAAGACTAAAGGCTTCAGTTTATTCCCGAATAATTAAATGTATCTACACTGACAGTAATGGATCATTTCGCATCAATATTCAACGAATATAGGATGGTGAACTGCTTAAATTAATATAGTACCATTTGAGTTTCTACGATTTATCATCAACATGCTGCTCTTCTTGCTGACTTCAGCAATATCTTGCTACACCACTGGTTATATAGCAAGGCAGTTGATGGCTCTGCAGTATCTCTTTACGAAATTCCAAAGTACCGAGCTCCGTGTCTGGCGTTCTCGGGACGAGGCAATTCCTCCGAAGTTGGGATTTCCGGGAGTGCGTCCGGAAACACAAGTGGCGGAGCCGCTTTGGGTGCAGGACGACTGCTATCATGAATCCTAACTTCCGTGAAGTAACCATATGGGGGTCGAACCATCCCCAATTTTTCAAACATACAAGAATCAAACACAGCTTGAGTGTTTCGGCATCTGAAAAAAACAAAAATTAAGCAGCCAATTAAAAGCATACGTTGCATCATATAAGAATAGCCCCAATAATAATAGCCACCGATATAATGATATGGTCTCATCTAAAGCATATTGACTCATCTGAAAACATTTTAGGTGACCACATATGAAAATATTAAACACATAAATACAATCCGTAGTAAAACAACACTTTTACATCCCTCCAAGTCCCTTCTATAGCTCATCCTAAAAAAATTCATGCAATCATTGACTTCCCTACCACTCGTCTGACCCACTGCATATTTCATTCCAATGAACTTCATAAGCGGTGTAATTACGACTAATAAATCTTTTCCCGCAAACTTTTTACCATCACGATGCAACCCAACTTATACATATACACACGTTGTTTGTACATAAGAAAATAATTTACGTACACATAACTTAATGTTTACTTCACAAAAAAGATATACATACATATGTACTATCCGTTGCATTACAATAATTGTCCTACTATTCGTATACGTTCAGTCATTTCAGTAGTAGCTATGGCAAAACCCAAAACATATTTTTGAACCGTACGAATTCTTGATAAACAAAACTCCACGGAAATATCCGCAGTAGCTCATCTACACACTGTAATTAGAAATTACTCAAGCCAACATAATGCTTTTGTGTGCCACAGATTAATGAATCCACTGTTAACAGCCGGAGTTATATATATTTGTAATAATAAAATTACGGGTGAGTGTGATCATAAAAATAGGAAACATTTGCTGAGAGCTCCACATTACGGTCAAGGATGCAGGTTGCAGACACAGATATCAAAATAATAATTTCATACACACAAAAATTACTATAAGTAATTACATTTAAATAAACAACCGCATCTATGCATACAAAGAACGGCCGAACTGAATATGAACTCCGGAAGAGTTTTCTCAGCCACGTCTTCCTTAAACAAATTTGACCGCCCCATATATCTATTGACATAAAATCAACTTACTTAGCAGTAAAAAGTAACTCAACCTGGTGAAGTAACAGAGACAAAACTATAAAAGCATCTTTTCAATGAAGCAATAATATTCCGTCACACTGCATTAACCAATACTTACAACTTACAAGCTAATACAAATATGAAAAAAGCATATCAAACCTACAATCATCGATATACTTTAAATACTTCAAAAATATCAACACACACACACGCACACACTTCCTACAATATATTCTCCAGTTAATATGAAACACACCATCCCACAAATTATACTGCCCACAATAAATACATAACGATATGCCATTAAATAAAAAAAGCAAATTACTGTAAATAAATGGCCAAACATCCTCTGAATCATCTTCAAAACATAATATACGCATGTATTACAAATCATTTAATGCCCGTCGCGAGAAAACTTATCCAAAAGCATTTTTTTCTTTCATTTGTAAACTATACATATAAACTCCACATCAAATCTAGCACACGTCTATCAGGAAAAATTGCAACATGGTCCTTCCGTAAGAACAATGTACGTACTTACTATTCAGCGTCAAGAATTTGTAAAATGCAAAATAATAACAGGAAGAATCTCAAAGAAATGCTACATTATACCTAGAGACACACGGTCCTGAGAAGACTCATAAATCTGTCGGGAGAATTATCCCTTCCACTTTGTATATACATGCTATATGCTATGGTAATATTCCCTCGTTCGCTTATCCACAGCTTGTCAATAATATACCTTTAAAATGATATTATGCGGGATGAATATATGCTAATGGTACTTAATTAATAAGTTAAGATTTAACCAAGCGTGCAGCATAATTTTTAAAATAAACTCTTACACGTCCGTACGTATATAATGATTGCTACAAATGGTACCCTCCAATTTACACCATATCATCTCCTCCACTCGTTTCCTACAACCTGTGGACTCAAGTACCACAATAATACAATAATAATATTAATACTGATGATGCTAATACATACCATAGTCTAAATATTTTTGTACCAAATTCATTTTTCTTCAAACAATAATATTGACTAAAGCCATACTTGTTCCATGGTGCTTCCTTTAAAAAGCCAGGAACTTTGCAAATTTGTCATGAATGTGTTTTTTCCTTGTTTTAAAATACCTTAAGTTAATATCAAAATAGCAAAAAGCATAATATCTGACATTCGTATCATAACATTATTAGTTAAACTGGTTGAGATTAACACGGCATACATTACAATGTTAATTGCGCATCTTACAACATACTATAGATGATCAAATGTAACTCTTCCTTGAAGCTTTATAATTCTCTAGACGGTATAAACAAAATATCCCTACGTTCTACGTACGATAATCATGGTGCAACATTTGAAATTATTAGCATGTTAGTCGACATTTTCTTTGACATAACTGTGTGTGCTCAATATAATAACATCAGCTCTTGTGCCTTCTTGCTCCCACAATTCAATGAACAATAAACATGTTTAACATATTTGACAACGTGATAGACACATTTGAATGCACAACCAATACACCACTCCAAGCATATCAGCATAATATTGAGAATAAGAAGCTACGTTCTCTCTGAATCTCTTAATACTCGTTAAGATTGAGAGAGAATTACAGACAAGACGAGAGAGAGAGAGAGAAGGCACGTGAGCAACACAGATTTCATTATAAACAATACTAAAAGGAAATAGAAGCGTCTAAGTGCTCAGATATAGCACAGAATTCATGTTATCTTCAAATAATATTAAAAGAATATCGAGGATATTATGATAAATGTAATGGACAGTGTGCAACTTCTCAAGCGAAACGAAACCACGAGTTTAATGAAACACGTGTGCTAAATATAGTATAGTAACTGTACACGATGACGTTCATCCTAACTGTTTGAATTAAAATATTAATAGTAAAAATTCGCTAAAATGCTAAAAAAAAGCAGATCAATCCGCATCTGCTGTCAGCGCAATCAAGCTCATGTCTATCGATTTCCATCCGCTCTTTCTCCGTCAGAATAGCTTAACAATTCATGCTAATGTATACATAAATCACTTATCTCTAAAGTCTCTAAACGCCTTATTATCAGGAAAAACGCTCCCCTAAACTTAGCAATCAGCTGAAAATGCATACGTGAAATATATCACGATCCTGAATCAGAGACATGCTTTTTACAATGCTAAACATACATGCATACTGTTCAATAACATGGAAAAAGAAATTTTTTAGAATAAAGGAAACATAACATCATAGTTACTTTTAGTAGCATTCAATTCGTAAATTTTAGAGTCTTTAATTGATTTATACATATATTACGATGATCAATATCTGATCCAATTATTCTCAAGTCGTAATAGGAAACATCACACTCATACTCATTTAAACATTTCATGCGTGAACACCACAAAAGGCTTACTTAGCAATATACAGAAACTTATTGCTGTGCACTGCGAATTTAAAAAATCGTGGATAAAACAGCAAAACAATTTTTTTTCTTAAACTTAAAAACTTATACTGTTAAATCATATGCTATAAAAAGCGAAAATACATGCAGATCATAAAAATGGCGATATTTGATTGATATTTGCATTTTGAAACGCTCAAAATCCTTTTTCCGAAAGTTATTATTTCCCCTTTTAAAATTATTTGTACTATATGTTTTCATAGATTTACGACTTGGAAATATACGATTACATTTTTAATGTCTGGATCTCTTCAAATATTATTTAACACAACAACACTATATACTTTAATCGGAAGGTCTCATCATCTCACCAGCTAAAGCTCCTGTCGGTTATTCATCAGATCATTACACAGAACGACTTATCTAAACTAACGTTACATAGATATAGTATTGTGTTTGATACGCATGCGAGTATGGAGCTGTATAGCCTTCACTCACTCAGACATAATAATATTCAAGTGAAATCTCTTGCATGTAATTATATTTCGCATATTCTAGTCATTCTCATCCTGTAAGAATGTGAAAAACACATCAAATTCCAATGACTCTACTGAATAACAACTTGAGAGCCAGCAATCTTCTTCTTTGACAGAAACCAAATTATTACGGTACATAAATTACATCTTCCTTTCTTCCTTCCTTCCCTCAACAAAAGGAGGGTTAGCCACCGGAGAGGAAGTCAAAACGAATCTGTCTTTAAAATAAATCCTCTTAATGTAATCCAATTAATGTTCACAGATTTTCCCTCATTACAGAACTCAACAACAACTTTTCCTACCTCTCCATATCTGACTCATCCTTCCATTTCTACTGACCATGCTAACTGACAGGAATGGCAACAACAACAACAACGACGACGATAACAACAAAAGCAGAAACAAGAAAAAAATACACAAACTTCTAGGAACTAAATGTAAAGCTGCAGTCATGGGAGCGTAATATTCGAGCAAAACACATGTTGTTTGTCAGTTCTCAAGTATGTAATTCCTCATGCAAAATACCCTTTAGTGTCCCGCCTACATCAAGGGAATGTAATAGGAGAGATGAAAAGTGATAAGGAATGAATCAAAACACCCATTCAACCTGTAAAATAGAAAACCGCCTTTTCTAAGTCAATTGCAGGATCAAGCCTTAGAGCTTAAATCAGGTAGCTATTAAATTTCCTCCAAATGACAACAATACGCAACTAGCACTATTACCAACTCCTTTCTCAGCTTTCCTACACATAAAGTTTACAAAATGATATAACTTAACTTTTGCAATGCTTAGTTCTAAATATATGATGATAACTATCTAACCATATGCTTCCTGCTTTTTATACAGATAGTCTCCTTTAGAAAAATGCACGACTGTCCAGTTGATTACAGGGTTTGAAGCTACCAAAAAATCTGATGCTTCTGTCACGGCTTCCCTCCCGTCCGACTCTTCTAACATCAAAAACGTAAGTTTGCAGGAGAAACTCCGCCTTCTTTGCCAAATAAACCTATAAATCCTTAGAAGTTAGATGCTCAACTCAAACCTCATATGATTATTGAAGGCAGTTATTCACTTACGATGAACTGTGGGGAGTAACTATTATGTCAAATTTACTTCACCCTCAAGAATTATTTGATTAAAAAGGAGAAGGAAGAAGACTCTAAAATATATTTTTTACATACCCTTCAAGTCGAATTAGCTTGCAGCAGAAGATAAAGGAAGCAAATTCCTAACCCCTAACAATAACAAAATACTTCTCAATGCACCTCAAGGTAAAAAGTCACAGTTTAAAATGGTATGCGTGTCAACGTTTATAGGAGGTTACTACATCAAAAATTAGCTGAACTTAACAATTTAATAGATACATTTTCTTGCTTAAAAATTCAAAAGGTCTTCTAAGTACGTGTCGCTCCACAGGTTTACCGCAGAACAGTTACACAACATGAGGAAGCAAACACTTTCTTAAAGATATCTCGTGCCGTAATAGTAATAATACATAATAAATATTGCAATTATTTTTATTGGACCACCATTCTTTTTTTAGATTTTTTTGTATCAACAACACCTGCAAAATTACATGCACACACCGAGTAACAACACCTCCTTATGGAAAAAATTTCTGAGAAGCTATTCACAGGCCTGACAATCTAATCCTTCAACATTGTCCGTGACATTGAATGGAAATCAGCACTACCCCGAAAAGTACATACTAATAACAGCAAAAATGTGATTACAACTACGTACAACTTTGGACGCTTCGAGGGAAGACGACGGATGCGTGGGCGCTCTAATTAAAAATTAATTACAGCTTGATTCCGACCAGTATGTACAATTATTAAAAGAAGCACAGACAGCGGATCACAAAGAAAAAGCATGTACCTAAAACATTTTAAATTTTAAAGATTTTTTTGGCTTTGCCGACGTTCAAAAAACATATATGATTCTTAGATGGTTCTAGAGATTAAAATAAATTAGCATGCATACTATAGACTAGCAAGTAGGAAGATGGCTAAGGTCAAAGGATAAATTAATGTGTTCTTTGTTGTCAACATTTGAATTTTATTAAGTTTAGGAAAGTAGTAATCCTCTAAGGAAGACTCACTCGTTAATAAAATAGGCCGATGGCAGGAAGGAGGAAACGAAAATACATGGTAAACAACAGGGCATTTAGAAAAAGAAAGATGTGAAAAGAAAGAGCCATAAACCTGAAAACAAATCATGTAGAAAATTAAATCTAACTTTTACTTGTCGGATACAGCGATTAAAGATTCTGTATATATGGATAACTTTTGGAAGTCACAAGTTCTGTGAAAATTGTTTGAATGGCTGTGCTGAAAACATAAGGGAGGGTGTAAGGAATATTACTTACTATAGCTCCTCTCCAACAAGAACATTAATTATATCTGAAGGAGCATATATGAACCTATTCAACGTGAATATGACGTGATGACTGCATACACTAAAGAATGCATTTGTACTCATTAAATTACAACCATTAATTTAATTATTTTCAAGAAACATTTAGAAAGTTAGTGGTGTTGTTAAAAATTTGCAGTGTAAAATCATTTTCGGAACGAGAAAGTATTCTTAAATTTAAGTAAGCAAAGTCAAATTGCATTCAGTAAGTGAAAAAATTAAACTGCTGCAGTAAAATAGTGAAGTCAGGTGACAAAGGACTAATTATGGTAGGATTAATTATATTATGCTACAGAACGCAAAGATTATGCAGGTACTATTTATGACAGTGAATATATGCATGTAAGGTAACAGTATTTATTTACTTACATATATCAACCACGGTTCTTGAGAGTGTCATCATAAATTACAACACATACCGACACCTACTCCTGTCTTGTTTGAACTCATCAGATGCCACAACAATTCATATAATCGTTCAAGTTTTCACGCCTACATGTATTCCCTGAACGCAAAAAGCAGGTAGCATTGTGTTCAGGACGTAAGAAGGGATAAATGCAACAAGGAAATTAAAATGAATAAAGTGAAAAGAAATCCACGGTAAGTGACATCGCTATTAATTACATGATACACCGCACATGTTGACGGGACTGACAGAAATGAATTAAATGGGAGAATGATGATAATTGATTTATAAGACGTTACCTACAAGTCCCAAGCATATTACTACTATCCTCAAGAAATAACAAGCCACTGAATAAATAGCACTTACAAACTAAAATCGGAAAAGCCTTTATGCTATAATGCAATGCACTGTTCAACCAACTTATATAGCATATCATGTGCCTTCGAATTTCACCATTACGTAACAAATGCAACAGAAATCGCAAACGAGACTCAAATCCATCATGGTTAACAATAAGTCCACTGCAACTGCAACCACACCAACCCTTGATATCGTCGATGCAGATGCAGGTTTAAAGCCGGCAGTAACTATACCTCCACTCAATAATTTACCACAAAAATGACTCAAAATAAGGCAAAATATAATTTTTGGCCTATTCAAACATTTTAAGCCCACCTACAATGATAATTACATTTGAAACCAAGTTTTCTCAACTTTGTTTAGAAATTCAAGCGCAACCTACATTCATGGTAGGCTTATTTATACACTTGAGAGTTTCACATTTTCTTCTCTTATAGCTAGCTAAATCCACAGGGTAAAAAAACAGAGTTGCAATGACATTGTATTCTCTGGTTTGTATCGAAAGATGTAGGGTCTATTCTATGGAATGGGAATCTTTATTGAAATATCGGGGGATATCTCAAAATGATTTATAAACAGTCCTACCAAAAATATGTACCCCTTCTCACAGTTTCATACGGTACTACGGTAACAAGTTGGATAATAGTTTGAAACATAATATCTCACTTCTCAAAACGCATCTCCGGTCCCGAGAAATCCAAGCATTTAGCATATTCATTAAATTCTTGGGCACAATTCTTCTTGATTTTTCGGAAAAAATCCATGGAGCAGGCAGTCACAGCTTTGCCTTCATTCAAACATTGTCGGGGATCCTTAGTCTCACCCCTGCACAGCATAAATTCCTGAAAACCAACATTCAAGTTAATTAATCACAACCATGTCTAACTAATTAAAGTGGCAATATTGGGCCTGAATTTTTGCCCTCTCCATTTGTAAATTATAAATTAATGCCATTCACATCTACCTGCACTCATCCATTCCAAATAACCAACACGAATAACATACCAACACTCTACAGGTTAAATTTTATTCATGGTAAATTAAGATTACTGTTTCGTAGTCCTGTAAACGCTGAAGCATTTAAATTCTTTTGGTGTGCACATATTATTTTTAATTTGACCTGACGGCTCATTGTAGCAGCTCTTAAAAATGAGTTCTTCTCGGTTTCTCAAGCAACCGCGAAAACTTCTAAAACTGCTCGGTGCCAAAATGTTTCAGGTTTCCTTCCTTCGAAAATGACTGGCCTTCCCCTTAAATTGTAAAAAACTGACCCCAAAAACCTTTAAAAGTAGAGACCACCGGTCGCCTTTTTTACCTTATTTTGAAGAAAGTAAATGAGTCCACAGGAATATTATGCATGGAACATTTTAACCAATTTTAGTAAATAATGTTTACATGCGTTACAATAATTATTAGTAGTAAAGTAAAATTTAAATTCACCGTAAAACTTACATTGTTAAGAGTTTCACATTGTTTTCCCAGGTGCATAGCACCTGCCTTTAAATACGGCGAGCTCAAATTGATTTCTTCAACCGTTAGCTCCTCGTACGTGGGCAAAACAGTATCTTTGGTAATCATTTTCAAAGCTAATTATAATTTTGGCTAATTCGCTGCCCTAATTTTGGTAAAACTCGAACTGGAAACTTTGGTGGTATTTTAAGTAAATTTTAATTTTGAGGAGAGCCAACTCCAAACATTTGAATTCTCCTGAATGGGAATCCTGGGCGAATCATAAGTTGGTCGCAGGATTTAGCTGTACATTTTATTGGCAAGGGGACAATATCCTTTTAGTTTATTACATACGTTTGTGGTTGTTTTGTGAGATTGGGATGGAAATGTTTTTGGAAATATTTCCCCTATGCTTTCTCTGTATCTTTCTGCTTTCACAAATACATCAAGTTGAATACAACAGTGCAGTCCTGAAGCCATTAATTTCTACTTCAGTGCACTTTGATAGTTCTAAAATAAAAATACAGGAATAAGAATATTTGAGAAATATGAGAAATGCAAATTATATATGCAAGTATGTCGGAGGAAACAAATCTATCTAAAAGTATCTGTTCTAATTTAAAACATAATAATAATTATTATAAAGAAGTGGAATTGGAATGGGCATTCCGTGGTAGAATTTCCATTTATGACATTTTATTAATTTTTTGGGTTGGTGTAAAAAGAATTGGATTTTTGCCTGGAAGGGTCATTTTCTTGGTTTTTGTTTCGTTGTAAAATGATTCAGTCCTCCACTTGTGTGTGCTGGTATATTTGTTTGTTTTAATTACATTTTCGGTCAAGCTAACAGGTACAAGCTAAGTCAAAAAGGGTTGATTGAGCCTTTGAACCAAAAAGAAATAACTGAAACTTGAATTACACGGGTAATGGTTGGGTGAATGATTTTGAAAGCTTCTTTTTAACAGTTAATTTTTCAGTGCGTTTTAATATCGTTTAACTGCGTTATGGAGGCATATCGATTTGGATTTGGGATTTGGGTAAATATATGTCTGGTCATTTTTTAAAGCTTTTGCCGCTCATAACAGAGTACCTACAACTTCATCCAGTCGCATCTTTAGAATGTACAAGTGCAAAGTGCATCTTTGTAAAATACTTGAATTTAAACTGAAGGAAATAATAACTTATGTCATGGTCTTTCCATTCCTGTGTTCAATTTTCCGTGAGTTACTCACATCTATCACTCAGCTTTGGCTACATCATTGACGCTAATAATTATTGTTAAGATTGGAGTTTTGGCTAGCCTAGTTAATTAGCGACACATTTATATGTGGTTACAACTGAAACCTTTGTAGATTATTTCAGAGGTTACAAGTTACAAGTAGTATTCCCAAGTGATGAACTTTTGTCTTGTCTCTCTATAATTTACAATAAACATCCAAGATTTATGTCTAAGCGTGTGCTTTATAGTTATTAGTTATGCATATGAGTACGTAACGAACACTTGGCCATGTTGTAATAAACACATCGGCGTGAGGTGTGTGATCTTCCCAGCAAGCTCGTTTTTGGCCTTAAAGGAATAGATACATAGAAAGAATAAAAGAGACATAAAATAACACAGTAGTTTCTACACATAAGCTGCCTATAGGTAAAGCTAAAATCGAAGCAAAATATTGAGGAATGCACGTGTATTTCCCCCCTCATCTCACTTTCCCTGTACCTAATATTTCTCATGCACAAATTTTTATGAGTATCATCATCCTGACGCTTACGCTTAAACCACATTATGCTCGAACCACACAGATGCTCTTCTTCCATAGACACAGCATTCCGACAGTTTGTTGTAGCTTCTTAAACCTCGCAAAATATTTGAAAAATTACCTTGCTTTTTGGTTTTGTCTTCATTAAAAAATGTATCACATATTATATTCCTATTTAATATTTAACGCAAATGAAATTGATCTCAACGTTACTCAATGGAGGTTCTAATTAGAGCTAAATCTTATCGTCAGGATCGCCATAAAAATCTTCAACAAAAAATGTTCAAAACAAAATCAACACACCGTCCATCACTGATTGATTTAACATACAAAAAGGCCCAGCCTAAAAAATACTTATTAAAATGCAACTCTCGACTCTCGACCAGAGTCCATTGACAAGAGTGGCCAAATTTTTTAAAGAAAAACTTATGAACCCATTCATTCTTTGATTTCAAGACATCATCAATTAATTAGGCACGATATTAAATGAGAAAAGGACCTGCCCTTTTGCTTGTCAACAGTATATCGAATGGTATAGGGTTACAAAACATATTATTTTTCCCCATAGAAATTACATGCTTGAAGACTTGAAGGAATGAATGATGACTCATATGAGGTAACATGTGGAAGAGAAACAAATGACAGACACCGCATGGGTCCAAACATTTGAAAGGTTCGAGGAAGACAGGGCAAACCGAAGACCTCTTCCATATTTAGCATTACGCCTATTAGTCAGGAAAAGGAGCAAAAAGTAACTTAAAAAGGATGATTTGTGAAAGTTTTTTTTACTCCCTTCTTCATCATGTCTCATCACATATATGTAACAACGTCTGACGTATTGGTTTGTTATAACAACTAAACAGTATTGAATCTTCCTTAAATTATTATGCACTCTATTTTAGTAGGTTTAATAATTCCGTATAAGATTATTCATCAGATCAACCTACAAATTATTCCTACTCAGTGGTCATCCGTTAATTTGCACAAAAACAATCACAAGGATTTGTCATGGCTCCCTTGGATTCGATATTGGTACTGCCATCAAAGAATAATACTCATCCGGGACCTACCAAACTATAGTCATATCCTGATAGAAAGTAAAAGCACTATAAAATTTTTACTATACAGCAAAGGGATACATCCCAAGGTGGAACTTTTTCAACCTACGAACTTTACAGTTATCAACGGAGTTTCTTTTCTATATTTACAGGGAATGGTTTGGCTGACCTGACATGTGTAAGCCCAAGACAACTGATCAGAAAATCAGATACAATCATCGGACTGACACTTGACTTGGAAACACTATTGTTGTTGCTACCTGTGGAGTGATAGTGAGAATTGATGTGAAATTGTAGAAACTTTATGATTTAAAGTATTGGAAATTTCCAAGTAACTACCTACACATTCAACGCGCTCAGTCAGAAAGAATTGAATTCTACAAGAAGATAAAATATTCAGCATGTGGTAAAAATTACTTTTATTCATTTACTGATTGTATTAACCTCGCATTTCACCCTCACTATCATTTTCTGTTATGTAAAAAAAATTACATTTGATTTCATTGGTCTTTATCACATTGCTCATATGGCCTTCTTGTATTGATACTCCGACAAATTACCTCTTCAATTTTCCATGTGACTTCATAAAGGATTCTGCATCTCAACTTGTACTGGTTTGTCACGCTTCTCTTTGAAATCTTCTATAGCTACAGCTATAAGTATATCTCTGCTCTACACACATTACATTTTCTACCTTTATGTCCCATGGTCTTTTACGGGTGACTGACTGAGTCATATGAAATTCAATAAGTCGGACTTTTTAAATCCATCACTACTAATGCTTATATGATTCTATAAAATCTCTCCACCACATTATTGTGTCAGCTGTTGACTGTATAAACATCCTTGTAAGTGAACTCGTGTACAAGAAATGATTGTCAAGACTTAATAATTTTTTCAAGAACTCTTGTCATAATACATTAAGTCTCCCTTTTACTGAAGGCATCATCTAACCCTAAATATTTAGTATTCTTGTTTTTCAAGCGCATATTTTTGTTCAAGCTCAACAAAGTTTTTAAACTTATTTTTACAGACTGAATTATAATTATTTTGATAATGACTAAACATCGTTGTTTGCGGTAGGCAAGAACACATTTTCATGGGACAAAAGTAATTAAGAGAAAAGAACCAAAAAATATTAATTCACTAGATACGAACTTTCAAATAAATCATGTGAGGTCTTGGTAAACCATCTATTTATCCCCAGCACCATAACCAATCTAACTATCATCAATATCTTGAATAATTACAAAAGTAAACAGAATCTAAAAGATAAAAAGACCCTTCAAATGTAAAAAAAAATCTAGCACAAAAAGGATGACTCCATCCATCAATTAAAACTAATCAGCAGGGGACTCTATGAAAATTTTCCCATTTATATTTTCCACGCATATTTACCCATATTTCATCATTTAAAAAACAATACTGTTCGAATAGAAGTTATCACTTGACATTATACAATCAAAAATACTCACACCATCCCAAAATATTTCCCATCCTACTTAATTCTGGTCATAGAGTAGAAACACATGAACAAGCTTTTTTTAACAAGTCCTGTTATTTTATCCTGAGAAAAATTCATACCATCAAATGGCAATAGTGCTTGTCACTTCAGTGACTCATAATTTATTGCTCCATCTTTTACCGCTACTCCTATTCGTTCTCTCAGAATGTATACAATATGGCTATAAATATATTTGTATAGATATATATATAGTAGGAGCCAAGGAGCCGATAAATCCCCATTAAAAAATACCAATGATTAAAAAAATGTTAATTTAGTGAAATGAAGATAGTTTGGATAATTATGCGTTCTCTTGTCATTCCTTGGAATTGCCAACAACGGACACGCATCTTGCTTGCCAAAGATTTGGAATTTTGACGAACATCTCCCCCGCATAGTGACAAGGCTGCTAAAATATGTTCTTTCATGTAGATATATGCATTATCATAGGGGGAATAGAGCACCCTAACCCAACGGAACCTAATTACTCAACATGTTTCCAGCGAGGTAGTCTATCATTAGTTTTTGATCGTGTAAAATTAATCTGTCACTAACCTCTAATCAAATTCACTCTCAAGTATTATTGACTATAGAATATAGCCAATTGTTATCGTCTCACATTGTTCTTCATAATATAAGAATCCCCAATGCATATGGTAAACATGGTGTTTTTGAGGTAAAGAATCTTAGCCACTTAAGATGAGAGAAGAAGGTATGGAACCATGCAGTAAATAATAATACTTAATATGCAACATATGTTGATCATCAATCCTTCGCTTTAATGTCCCTCCATTTACTCAATAAATTACGTCGTGACGTGAACTAACCGACAACGCAGCGAATCTACATAACAAAATGTGTATTCAAAAGGAACATACTTTTTTTATCTCCTCCTCAATTTCCCCTCTCCAGATTGTTAGCAGTATTTTTGCAAATTGAGCATCTCCAACAGTTTTTTTCTCCAATGAAACATTTACATATAAACACATTAAAATATATGTACATGGATAAGCATATATACAGAGTGTGTAGTTAATTATGTAGATTATTTTAGTTCCCCAATGTCCTGCCCGATCAGCATCATAATCATCATCATCATAAAATTACATTACCTAGCACTTTGATCACATAACGGCAGATGAATCAATTATTTTGTAATTCTATACATCCTCACACCAATACATTATTACAAACAAGTAATATAGGATTAACTCACACAGACCCCATGTAATTTTCCCCTTTGCACAACATTACTTAAGTCCTTGTAAACATTATGAGTAGTTTACATTGTTCAAGTAAAATAAGAGAGAATTGTTCCTAGGAAATTTTCCCCTCACTTCTTATTTCTATAAATTCAAGGCTTATTCTTGTTCATTTAAAATAAATATTTCTATTCTCTATGGCTATAACAGTACTACTACTACTCTGGCAAATGTAATGTCCCTGCAATGAGGAAAACTACAATTTTATATATTTATCTTTGGCTATATCAAATACTTGGATTTGGCACTCGGATTTTTCCAAAGCCTTGGCCAAGTCTATAATTTTCAAAAATGCATATACATTAAATTCCTATCTGTACATTTTACAAACTGGAGTAAACAATTTAGCACAAATAACCTTACAAAAATTGTAAGGTTATTTCAGGAATTTTCTTTCTTTTTTTAAAGCTTGAGCTCTGTGGTTCGTGTTTGGTCAAAGGCTTAACAAATATTTGAGTATACAGAGGCAATGGCATTGTCTTCACTTGAAGGGAATCTTATAGGTTTGGGTATCTACATAAATAAATGCATATAATTTTTGGAATCGTATTCGCTGTTTCGATTGTCAAAGCTATTGTCTAGTGTTTAAAAAGGGGCCTATAGACAGATGAACATTATTCACCATAGCATAGGAATTTTGGCAGTAAAAACATATATAACTTCATTAGTGAAAGCGTACATATTAAATGTAAGGGTTTCCTATAAAAACATGTACGAAACGTTGTAATCAAGATACATAGTTTGAAAGTACCAACGACGACGCTGGTGGGAATGTAATAATAATTGGAAAATATTAGTAAAAAAACCATGATTAAATCTTTTGAAGAACACACTATTTAGCACCAATCTTGTCATGGACTGGAGTCAAGTCCATCCTCTCCTGTATCATTAATAAAGAACATAGACATTACATAAATATTTTTAGGGTGTGCATTCTAAATGCCAAGGTAAGCAAGATTTAGACAAGTATTTACCCACGAATGGATGTTAAAGAGTATCGTATCTGTAAAGAGATAAAGAGTCGCTATTATATTATGATACAATGCTATTATAGACGATGGGTCGTCCCAAAATACCGAAAATTAACCACTCACACCAAAAATCCTATACCCTGACACACAAACAATAGCAAATGAGTAACTAAAGACCAAGTTTTTTCTCTCTCTACAATATGTTTCATACATTTCTACATATATCTATCTATTGTACGTACAGCTCCACGTTACATTATTCCAAGTCATTTATTTTCGTGTGCCTATTTTTTTCTAACACGCTGCTCCTTACCTAATTACATACATGGTTAAGCAGAATTGGCCGAAACGCTTGATGAATACCAAATTAAAATATATAGGAATGAGAAAAATCAAACGGACTTGAACAAGACAAATGAAGAAAATGAATGGAGCAGAAAATTATCATTATTATCATAATCATCATTTACTATACAGGAATGTGTTCTACGCGTATCTCCAATAGCTACGCATATACCTCATATAATCCTTTTTTTTTCTAACCCTCTACATTTTTTTTCCTACCTCGATTTTTTCATCAGCTCTTGTTATTTTTACTTGATACTTTTACTCGTGGCATTGTATAAACATTATACATATAATACATCATGTGTTTAATATATTTACCAGCTAAAAAACGACACCATTTATTCCTCTTAAGTAAACAACAGTAATAATAATAATAATAAAACAAATAAAAATTTGGAATTAATTTCATTCCATCCTTTCGCCTACACTCAACCATTGCAAATCCAATGTATTTCACCATCTTTCCTATATTATAAACCAATGAGCATTAAATGGCTATAGGAATTCTACTATCTAACTGTAAAAGAACCGACCATGAAAATTATACAATAATTACTTGAAATCAAATAAAATTTCCGAGAAAAATATTAACAATTATTGTACTACAAAGAAACAAAATCCTTCTGTACAATAATTGTTAAGGGCGGCTTTTCACAATCATCCTCAAAGACGCGCATGTAACAATAACGTTGGAGGAACATCCAAACACACACATGAAAAAATTGAAACAAATTATCCATTACAAAGTTGTGTCAGATTCTTGAAGCATTCTAAGGTTGATTTGACAGGTACATGGCTCCAGATAATACAATCCCTCACTTTAACAAGCTTTGTAAATAACGCCGTAGCTCCAACATTACTAATTGTAAGTGTAAAAGTACACTTGAGCAATTTAAAACTCAAGTCCGTCTCTATTGAAATACATAGGGACTCATTCTTCAATAAATGTAAACATTGTCTTGTGAACATCACCAAAGAATAATTATCTTTTAATATTGCACACATATACTTACATGTTATTGCATCGGTATTAAATACATGAATGAAATTCCTTCCAACTTTTACATCGCATATGTGAAGTTCAATTTATTATTACAACAAACCAAGAATAATTATTATTCTTTTTACAATGACACTCTTCCCAATAAAAAAAAATGCAAAAAATTTCTTTACACATTGAGCTACACATAAATTGAAGTACATGAGAAAGAGTGAAAATCAACACTTATCTCACCCTCGCTAAATACTTTAACCTTCCACTTGGAATAAGATTTGTTTTAGTGTCTCAAATATACTAAAAATGATCAATAGAATTTCATTGAGAATGCATGTATTATATGTGGATGTAACTGAAGTGGAAAGCATACAATATTTATTTATTTTGATCGATAGAAAAATCTTACTTCAATGAAATGTATAGCTATAGGAGCTCATTCAGATGTAACTGTATGGATGAGATATGAGATATTCCCGTACGTATGGAGATTTTCATCTTGAAGACATTGAATTAATTGTTGATAAAGTAATCGTAGGCTTAAGTACAAGAGACTGTTGTGCTATTTATGAGAAGCTACTACCTTGAATTGGTAGGACGAGGGGATTTCTATGTAACTTTTATGGATAGCATTGGTGGAGGCCTATTGTCAATGTATGTATATTTACATAGCTATTGGTCTCTATAGGCCCGTGAATATGCGTGTGTTAGGATAATTATGTGCTCATTCGTAATTTGCAACTCATCTGTGAATTGCTCATTGCACCATCTCCGTCCGTGTCTAATCAATCAAATATCATAAGCTAATTGACTCGCCACTCTGACATGTCTTCTCATCAGCTAACCCTTCTTCTTATTCTTCTTTCAGCCTTTCTCATATTCAATAACATTGTTATGGATGCATAGAAAGAAACAATCTTGAAAATCGATAGTTAACTTTATTATTTATAAACACCTATTTAAATCCCTACTCACATTACATGTACTTGAGCTAATAGGGAATTGATTAAATAAAGAAATTAAGGACTTAAAATTTTGCATAAAACTACAAGGGACACTATGACGGCGATTCCTACTTTAACTCTGGAGCCTACAATATTCATACGTCCAGCCTTAGCTCTCGGTTTGACTACTACGACATTTCCAAACCGCTCACGTTTTGAAATCCGCTTTCTAATGGGACTTCCTTGGATTTCTTTGCCTAGGATTTCTTCGCTTCGGATTTCTTCGCTTCGAATTTCTTCATGGGATTTCATACATTCTCGAATTGCTTTTTGCTGGAATGAAGAAATGATAGCTTCAATGTATTATGCAAATTCCATTTCAATAATTTTTTGACAAGTTCTAACTTATTAAATATCAAAAAAGGGGAAAGGCTTCATAAAATTATATAATAGAAGAGGAGTAAGATAAACACTTGCTTTGCCAGTAGAATCCAATAGGACGCATTTGAAATGATCATAAGCTTTTGGCTGTAGCCCTTTCGTCATGAAGTCATCCATGGAAATGCGGAACGGAGCTCGGGCATCCACTTTTTCATCCCTCTTGAACGTATGGGTTGCAACGTTATCTCCAAAGAAACAAAAGAGTTGCCAGCCAGAAATGGAAACCTCCTGTTACAAATCAACAACATAAACCATAGTAATTGGAAAATGCTCCCATACATCAGCACCGAATCTTTACCTGGCCACGATTGCTCCTCAGACAAATTAGCTTTTCTTCTGGATCACATTCGGATAACTCAATATCACCAAAGGAGATGGAATTGCAATCGTACACCGCGTAAGAAGCCATTGTGGT